>JACYXH010000310.1:797500-1025000 GCA_026745465.1 Lota lota | reverse complement strand
ATAAAGAAGAGAGAAACATATTTGTTCGCACTGTAAATATGTGTACATATGTATACATCTTCCTTCCTTTCTTGAAGGAGACAGGAAGAAAGAAAGAAAGAAAGAAAGAAAGAAAGAAAGAAAGAAAGAAAGAAAGAAAGAAAGAAAGAAAGAAAGAAAGAAAGAAAGAAAGAAAGAAAGAAAGAAAGAAAGAAAGAAGAAAGAAAGAAAGAAAGAAAGAAAGAAAGAAAGAAAGAAAGAAAGAAAGAAAGAAAGAAAGAAAGAAAGAAAGAAAGAAAGAAAGAAAGAACAAACAAAAAAACGAACGAACGAACGAACGAAAGAAAGAAAGAAAGAGCGAGAGAGGCACGGATTGTTGCGTTTATTTCCCTTCTTATTCTTCTGGCCCTTGATGATGCACACCAGACACATTTCAATTTCACAGCATTTCAAAGACTCCCCAGGGTGGTAGCGGCTGCGGCATGGAGAGCCAACACAACAGAGAGAAGGCGATAATTAGGTCACGGCGAGCTGCCTGTTGGTTAGGGCTGCTTGGGAGTGTAGGGGTGAAGAGGTACGAACCAAAGGCAACATGGCAAAGGGAGAACAAAGGAAGGAGGTGAAAAGAGACAGAGGGGTGGTTGGGGTGAGGAGGAACATATGCTAGGAGGAAGTACTGCTGACTGGCTGGTATCATTTCCTTGTTACAGCCCACTCACAAGATACAAATTAGGCTTTGTGCTCATAATTTCGTCTGGTGCCGAGGAACAAAACACAAATGTTCTCCTTTTCTCTCTCTCTCTCTCTCGCTAATTCTCTCTCTGTCTCTCTCTCTCGCTCTCTGTCTAACTTCAGGTAGCTGAAATGCCGCTGTACACCTGCCATTGTGTGGAGAACTCCAGCTGTGAGGATAAGACTTGAAGTCAGCGATGACAGCATCCATCATCAACACATCAACACTTTCACTCCACCGGGTGGGCCATTTTGTGTCTCCGTGAACGCTGCGATTCCACTTTGAATTCCACTTTGAATAATTAGCTGAGAAGGAAACTGTGGCGCCTTTTAAAGCACGCAAGCATCCAGCTCCATTTCTCTATTTCCTATCAGAGCATAGCGGGAAATAATGACCAATCAAATTGCTCCTTGTCCTCTGACTTCAACTGAGCCCATCAACTGAGCTGTAGTTAGTGTCAGTTTGAATCCATGCATCAGCATGTGGTTGTGTGTGTGTGTGTGTGTGTGTGTGTGTGTTTGTTTGTGTGTCTGATTTGTGTGTGTGTGTGTTGTGTCTATGTGTATTTGCATGTGTGTGTGTGTTAGTGCAAGAAAGTCTGTGTGTGTGTGTGTGTGTGTGTGTATGTGTGTGGTGTGTGTCATTATGTTTGTGTGTATAGGTGTGTGTGTGTGTGTGTCTATGTGTGTCTGTGCCTGCGTGTGTGTGTGTATATATGTGTGTGTATGTGCATGTTTGTGTGTGTGTGTGTGTATGTGTATGGTGTGTGCGTGTGTGTGTCATTATGTTTGTGTGTATAGGTGTGTGTGTGTGTGTATCTATGTGCTTGTGTGCCTGCGTGTGTGTGTGTGTGTGTGTGTGTGTGTGTGTGTGTGTGTGTGTGTGTGTGCTCCCGCCAGCTGACAGATTGAGAGTGGTGGGATGACTTCAACAGAGCAATGACCCCCGCTGTTCCCCAAGCTTCTGCTGAAATTGAGCAACAACTCTTGGATACAGTCACAGATACACTCTGCCCCACACAACCAGAACATGATACAGTGGCTGGAAATGGGAAAAAAATAAAGAAATACTAGACATTTTTTCATCCATCTCTCTATCCCTTCTTTTCATCACTTTTACTCCTCTCTTCCGCCACAGCCACTTGTTTGTCTCGGAAAGACGTCTCTTATCACACAGATGTCTCCTGCTTCAAAAGCTCCATTGCTTCGAATCAAATTCCCTCTCTCTGTAGCACTGACAGAAATAGAGGCAATTTCCAGTGTGTGTTTCGACAGCCCAGATCTCCCTGTATGAGCTGCTAAGTAGACCAAGACCATCACGGAAGATAATGCACACCGTGCTATCTGACTCTGCACAAAACACACTCTGCTGGCTCTTTCACTGTCTTGCTCTACATCGCCCAAACACTATACACTTTTAGATCAACAGTAATTAATTATATGCTTGAAATCCCCCTGCCTGCATTGGCGTGGGTCTATGCAGTGAGGCCCACAGACTGTGACTGTTTCCCCTGGGCTGGACATTCAAGTGTATGTAAAGGGAGAAATTACATTGCTTGTATGTATGGCTGCACAATAGGCTGGCTAAATTGAACTGAAAAAAACCAGTTTCTCTGCGAGATCCAAATGAATCTGTTTTTCATTACCATGATGTAATGTGTGTGTCCCTATGAAGTGTTTTGAATGTTTTGGTACATACATTCAAATCAATACAGCTCAGATACGGTATTATGGGGCAGGGGGTGCAAAGTTTTGTAGAACAATGCAAACTCTTCGTCTCAGTCGAGTTGAAACCTTTGAACAACCTTGAAACATTTCTGGCGACTTAACAGACTTAACAGATTTTTGAGAATAAATTCACAGTTTAATTTAGCTGTGAATCTGTGAATCATTATACGTTCATAAAAAATTATATAAAATGCAGTGGAAAGGTTTCAGAGTAAAGGATTAAGGTTGTTTGGTAATGCATACATTCCTATAGGGGAGAACTAAATGAGGCCACAGCACAGAAGCGCCATACTCAAGCATTACTCTGACAGGAAGGGAGCATGCACCTGTTTCTTCCTGCACCTCCCCCCCTCCCCTTCGTTCCTGCTCTCCTTCTTGTGTTCTTTCTCTCGGTTAAAAACAGAGAACCGGGGGAATTTCGTCCGGTGGTGATGAAAGACTTGGGCTGACTCTGCTGTAAACAGGACTGAACCAGAACTCCCCGGAAACCTGTGTGTGTGTGTGTGTGTGTGTGTGTGTGTGTGTGTGTGTGTGTGTGTGTGTGTGTGTGTGTGTGTGTGTGTGTGTGTGTGTGTGTGTGCATGTGCATGGGCACGGGTGTGTGTGTGTGTGTGTGCCTGTGCATGTGCGCACGTGTGTGTGTTTGTGTATGTATGTGCATGTGTATGTGTGTGTGTGTTTCTGTGAGTGTGTGTTCATCGGTCATTAGAGAGTAATAAAGAAACTAATGTGACAGTGTTTGAGTGGCGTGAGAGTTACAGCAGTGGGATGGCCCAGTACAGCCGGCCTGCCTGGACTGTATCATTGAATGGGAAGAGTTTGAAAGGCATGATGGGTAAAGTATTTTGGACGGATTAGGAGATTAGGGCTCAGAGCGGTGCTGACAGCTAGAGGCGGGAGATTAATATAAATGGGAAGTCACCAGCACTTCACCCCAAAGATTTCTATTGTGCCTGCTGATAATGTACATCTTCATCACCCTCATCATCAGTGACATTGTTATCATTGCTGCTGAACATTTGGACGCCGTAATGACATCAGACCCACAGGGCTTCAGAGAGGTTTGGTCCAGCAGAACATTTCTGCAACTTTTTAATAACACTGTTCTCACAGTATCAGAGAGCGAGAGAGAGGCTTGTTTGTTTTTCAAGCTTCAGTATTCTTTTGTTTGCGTGTATGTCAGTTTGTGTGCGTTTGTTTGCGGGGGTGTGGAAAGTGAGCTATCAAGGTAGACAGATAAGTACTGGGACTAGTAGATCTGAAACAAAGGTTTTCTTGATGCTGAGCCTGTTATCTGCAGTTTTTGAGGGTAGTGTGTTTTGAATTATCTTCTGTACTGAGAGAGAGAGAGAAAAGAAAGGGTATGTCCATATGTATCTATGTGTATCTAAAGGCATTTACCCACGTATGCATATATGTATATAGGCTTTGTATTTACCCATGCATCCATGTATATAGCTATGTAATGCAAGTATCTGGTATCAGATATATAGGCATGTGCATGTATAGAGCAGTAGAGTACAGCGTAAACACAAGCACACCACGGAACTGGGGGTGTACTGAGCACAAAGCAGAAGAGAGTGGATTGTTACTCAAAAAGACCTCTTTCAGCTTTGGTTCGATCGCTACATGAGACAGAATAGCAGATAAATCAAGTGATTCATGAAACACGCTGACAGAGAGACAGACACATGCACAGAAGCATACACACACGTACACACACACACACACACACACACACACCTATGCAAACACGCCATACACACACACACACAAACGCACAGGTTGAGGCTGCTACTTGGTGTTGCTCACTCAAGATGCATTGTGGGATTTTAGTTTCACTTCCTGCCCTTCACTGTAACCTGCGAGATGCAAGGCAAGCCAAGACGTCCTGCCAAATGGAGATGTCATGTAATATGAATGGTCGCTAGACTTCTGTAAGGTTGAGAGGTCCTACAAGTTTGTGTGTGTGTGTGCTTGTGTATGTTTGCATCCGTGTGTATGCATGTGTGTGTGTGTGTGTGTGCTTGTGTATGTAGCCATCCGTGTGTGTATATGCATGGGTGTGTGCATATGTGTGTGTGTGTGTGTGTGTGTGTGTGTGTGTGTGTGTGTGTGTGTGTGTGTGTGTGTGTGTGTGTGTGTGTGTGTGTGTGTGTGTGTGTGTGTGTGTGTGCGCGCATGTGTGTGCGTGGGTGGGGGTGGGTGTGTGTGAGAACAGTGACAGCAACAGTGACAGCAGTAAGGGGACTTGGGACCCTCTGTGGTCAGTGATTGCATGCTGAAACCAAAAGGGCCTCACCCTACTTTGGTGGGTGAGGTGCAGAGGGAGCTAGACACTGAAAAACAAGTCACATGATCGAAGCGGCCATTTTATAACTCGACTGCATGTTACCGGGCAAGGTCTTCTTCTTGAAATGTATACCTTCTTGAGTCCTCTCCTTTTATTGGTGAGGCACATTAATAAATAACCAGGAAGATAGTGAGATTCTTCCTGCTAGACATTGATATTCAGGATTCTTCGCACTATGTTTTTTTTATATGAGAGAGAATTTCAAATGGCAGATCGTATTTTTTTAAAGGGCAGTATTAAAGATGGGAGATTTAAGATGTGCTCCTCCATGCGGAGCCCACGCAAGGGCTTTGACGGTTTGAAGAAGTGAAAGACGGCTTGATTGAAGCCTGCTGCCATCATCAGGGAGACTAATTAGTATTTGGGATAATTGTTGAGTGATTGAGCAGATTGGCCACGCCTGCCTATAATTTAAATCGCTTTTATTAATGCATCCAAGAAGGGCAGATTCGAGAATTGATCGCAGACTGTGATTGGTGCATAAACAATAGGCCTTATTTATGTGTTTGGTTTGATAAGCAGAGACATAGGATTTACCGCATTGGCATATCGTATGATATGCACTGAGCCAACAATGTTGCAAAGGCTTTACCTACCTGGCAGTGTTGAAATATCAACAAAATATTAATTTCTAGTGCAGGTACAAAAATCTGCTATCTTAAGGAAGAGCAAGAGTACATCATTATTTATATATGAAGAAGGTTTGTACACACATGCGCGCGCACACACACACACACACACACACACACACACACACACACACAAAATGTTTTGGATTAAAGTGACATGACATGAAGTGACATAGGCTGACATGGTTAAAAGTCAAAGTGATTTGTTACAAAGTAACACACAAACACAAACACACACACGCACACAAAGGTAGATGCAGACAACAACAGTCGAAGACACAAGTTACCACAACCAGACACACAAAGAAAGGCCACCAGGGCAGTCTCACACAACAACAACAACAACAACAACAACAGCAGCAGAGCCCAGCTCTGTGTCTTTTTCACAGGGACTCAACTGAGGTTCTCAAACAACGCGGCTGTCTCTGATGCGTGATGTTCTCATCTTAACTACTTTAAGACCCAGGGCCCGCGGCCATCCAGCTTATGATGAAACACAGAGAAATATAGCCCTATTCAGACAACTTTCTAGGTTAAAAAAAACTGCGAGGATGCACGGGGCGGGGGGGGGGGGGGGGGGAGATGCTGGGGAGAGAGAGAAAAAAGAGATTTAACTCTTTAGGGAGCTGGAGATTAAAAGGAAGAAAGAGCTGAGAACAGAGAGAACTGGGGAGAGGAGGACACACTGCGAAGCTGGCGTGTTGTGTTTTTTCTCAGAAGCTGTGCTCTGCCAGGCGAACCTTTTCAAACACCAAACAAATAACGCCAGGGCTTGAGGTTCAAATACAGTTCAAATATGGCTAGAAAAAAGCACTATTTTCTCTTGAATACCCTCTCTCCCTCTCTCCCTCTCTCTCTCCATTCTATTGATAATGAGTGTAGAACTTGGTGACAGCCAAGTCGATCTAAAACTTCCTAAAGGCAAGTGAGTTGTGGCAGGGAACACACATTTCTGCGATAGCGTCATTTAAACTCATGCCTTATATGGCCGCACGCCGCGGGCGTCCTGCTCCAGCGCGATACCGTGTGAGCGCCATTCATCTGCATGTGTGCCGCTGTTGATTGACAGCTGGCTCTGGAAGCATGCGGACGGCATGGCGGAGCGGAGATAGCCGCAGCAGGTGTTTTGCTCAAAGCCCGGATCCTGTTCGTGTTCTGTAGGACATCTGTGTGTACGCCACAGCCCCAGGGGGGAGGGGCTGCTGACACAGCAAGCTGGGCTTCCTCCACATCAGCACAATGCCACTCTGTGTGTATGCTGTGCGTGTTTGGTTGTGGGTATGGGTGTGTGTGTGTGTGTGTGTGTGTGTGTGTGTGTGTGTGTGTGTGTGTGTGTGTGTGTGTGTGTGTGTGTGTGTGTGTGTGTGTGTGTGTGTGTGTGTGTGGCTGTGGGTGCGAGTGTGTGTGTTTGAAAGACTACACACACACACACACACACACACACACACACAAACATATATTCTTTCTCACACACATATGCTTTTCAAACCAGGGTTGAGAAAATACTAAAGTAAATACTGAAAATACTAAGGCAAACTGCTTTGATTAAGACATGCATAGAACATCTATGTCTCACATGTTTTTCATCAGCTTCAAAGGGAAAACCTAATGAGGAATCTGGGATTGGATGGAGTTTAGGATGCATTGAAAAACTCTGAAGCACTTGTTTAAAAGTTTGATGGAAATAATTGGCAGGTTAGTATCTTAATAAGCCAATGATTTAATTCATGTTGAAAATCTTCAACAAGTAGATTAACTTTTGGATCATCAAGGTTGAACACCTCTTTTTCCAAGAGAGACAGAGAGAGAGAGAGAGAGAGAGAGAGAGAGAGAGAGAGAGAGAGAGAGAGAGAGAAGGTTGAAATATTGAAACTATATTTATTGACATGTGAAAAGCACTGCTGTGTCTCTGAGGAGGCAGGATTATTCTAGTTTCCTGCACAGGTCAATAATTCATGTCCCGCTATAGGCTACAAAATAAAGCTAGAAGCACGGTGTTACCAGACTAAAACCTGGAAAGCCAAAATGACACACAAAACACTCACTAACATTAAGACACAACTTCCATTCAGCAATAACATTTTAATAAGAAAACCGTCATTTTCACTCTGCACACATTGAACACGCCAAATGCTAATGAGCTAGCTTTGTTAATGGGGCCCCGGCGCTTCATATGTAAACCACGCAAGAGCCAGTGTGTTCACGCCACTGTGTTTCTATTAATGCTGAAGAAACCACCAGAGCATGGCATGTCATTAACCCCAGAGCAGATAACTAACCGGGGACAATTTGCCAGACCATTGTTCGTCTAAAAAGCCCTCCAATAATCTTCTGCACAGCGCTTAATGAAGGCTTTGGTGTGAGAGAGTTAGAGGATGGCATAGTTTGGTAGGAAATGAGAGAAATGTGGTCCTGAAATAGAGTGCTGGTCCTCACTTGGATAAGTAAAACAACTGTAAGTAAAACAGGGAACAGTAATAAAGCATAAGTGTGTATGTTATGCGGCCTCACGTGTGTGTGATTGTGTTTAATGTCACCTGTGTAAGGGAAGGCGTGTCCGCACTATGCATCCGTGCAAAGACAAGTCGGATTACACACACACACACACACACACACACGCACACAAACACACACATGTATATATGTATACACACACACACACACACACATACAAAATAGCCCTTAACTTAAAAAAAAAAAAGACCCAAACCTACTTAGAAAAACAGGCCAATGAAATATGCATGAAAAAAGGAAAGGAAAAAAATAAAAAAGCATGAGCACATGAAAGTGTGCTCCCCCTTCCTCCGAATCTGTAAAACATTCATGGCCACCATCGCAGAGCGGAGGGCCTGAATTGAACAGACTTTGAATACGGCCCGGTGGCGAGCCCCAGGAAGGTGAGCCGGTTCACTGTCTAATTCTGGACCCCGGACCCCCCGTGGGGTGAGGGGATGAGGGGGCTTGTGGGGGAGTGAGGGGAGATGGTGGTGGTTCCGGAGCCAGAGCTCAAATATTTCCCTATGAAAACATAGCCTTACTCCTGGAATGTGACACTTACGGGAGACACTAAGGCAGAGAGTGAGAGCGATGTAGATGTATGCCTTCAAATGCCAATAAAAACCTTTGAATTTAATTATATTGCATGTCATTATTACATTACATTACATTACATTGCATTGCATTGCATTGCATTGCAATACAATACATTTAATTGAATTGCAGCACATTATATTACATTTAATTGAGCTGATTCAGAGAGAGAGAGAGAGACAGAGAGAGAGACAGAGAGAAAAGTAACAGCAGGGGATAGACGGAACCCTTCAGAGAATGCTGTCTCTTTGAAGGTGCATGAGAGCACGCCACAAACACAAACACAACTCCTCTGAACATGGTTCCTGCTAGAGAAAGTGAATCTGGGGATCAAAACAGTCCTTGTTGTGAATGCAAAACAGGAAAGCAACAGGAGGCCGTCTGCACATCATTTCTCCCAAACTTTCAGTACGTGGTCAAATTTCCCACAAACACACTGCCCTCAAAAAGAACTGATAACAGGCTTAGCATCAAGGAAACCATTGTTTCTGATCTACTGGTTCCAGCACTTATCTGTCTACCTTGATAGCTCAATATCCACACCCTCACAAACACACGCACACAGACTGACATACACACGAACAAAATAATACTGTAGCTTGAAAGAATACCAGCTTGAAGCCTCGTATTCTCTCTCTCTCTCTCTCTCTCTCTCTCTCTCTCTCTCTCTCTCTCTCTCATGTCTCCCTATATCTCTCTCTCCATGTCTCTCTCTCTCTCTCTCTCTCTCTCTCTCTCTCTCTCTCTCTCTCTCTCTCTCTCTCTCTCTCTCTCTCTCTCTCTCTCTCTCTCTCTCTCTCTCTCTCTCTCTCTCTCTCTCTCTCTCTCTCTCTCTCTCTCTCTCTCTCTCTCTCTCTCTCCTCCCTCCCTCCCTCCAAGTGGGCTAACCTGGAGTGAAAATAAAAGACTGACTTCCAGCATGGCTGCCTTGTTGATTAGCATAAAATGTCACTGTGTTTTCAGAGAATGATTTCACACACACACACAATTTTCTCTCTCTCTCTCTCTCTCTCTCTCTCTCTCTCTCTCTCTCTCTCTCTCTCTCTCTCTCTCTCTCTCTCTCTCTCTCTCTCTCTCTCTCTCTCTCTCTCTCTCTCTCTCTCTCTCTCTCTCTCTCTCTCACACCCTCTCTTTACTCTAACTTTCCTCTGCCACTGGTCCTTCCCAATCTAAATACCATTGATTTACATCTGGGGTTGCACACAGAGCACCAGTTGGACTCTTGCGGCAAGCGGCAGTAGCATTAGCTGCAGCGCTAGGCAGCCGTAAGCTGCACTTAAAACACATATTTAGCCCAGCACCGTGTACCGTCCAGCTATGTCGATAAAGGTTTAACGTAAGGAACAAAGAACTCCTTGTTAGTTTGTCTTGTACATTCTCAGGGCTGAGGGTCACTTTCCCAGAGATTTGGGAGTTCAACCGGCCACAGTTCTCAAGGACAGACTGAGTGTATGTACATAATTGATTATAAAAGGTCACTAAAGGGCAAAAAGATAGCATTTACCTTTTAGCACAAAAAAACTATAAAAAAAAGATAAAGCTCATTGAAAGAGTTTGGAAATTTGACAAACAAGACTTTGACAGAACTTTCTAAAACAGAGAGGGATGGAAGAAAGGAATAGAAGAAGTTGGAAGAAACCTGCCAGGGAAACGTCCTCTAAACAATACTCAACGCTGAAGACCTCTGTTTCTACAGGGCTAGAAAACAGAAGGTTTGATTTACATAAATGGATCATAGCTGCTGCTAAAGTGGCAGAAAGAGCTTCCTGAGTCATTAGTTGAACCCCACTTCATCTCAATCAATCGATCATTCACACTTAAGTTATCCAGCACATGCAAAACTGCAATATGAAGTGCTTAACAAGGGGAAACAACACAACTGGAACAATAAAGATGAAAAGAGTTTAAATTAGTTCTAACCAATCAGAATAGTTAGCCTGAAACATTGCAGCAAGCACCACAGCAGCCAACACAGGTGCACACTCACACACACACACACACACACACACACACACACACACACACACACACACACACACACACACACACACACACACACACACACACACACACTCACACTCACTCACACTAACACTCACAGTCACACACACACAATAACACTCACACACACACACACACACACACTTGCTAAAACGATGGCCACAACTCTTTTTGCGTGACAACACACGAGAGAATTGCGTGTAATTGCATTTTCTCTTCTTTTTTTTTTCGCAGCACAACACAGAACATTTGTGAGACGAGCAGATGATAAAAACGCCTCATTGAGTCGGACGAGTCAAGGTACAGGCCACCGACCCCACCCGCCTCTCTGTCGCCCTGGTGCATTATGAGCTTTTTTCAATTTTTTTACCACAGGCTAAAAGTAGTGTTTATGGGAGCGCCGCCAAGTTTGAACGAAAGCAGCAGGTCGCGGCCCTGAACTGATGACCCGTGTTAAGCAGCTGTAATTGTCTTTTCACGGCCCACTCTAAATCTGTAGTGTTTCCTTCCTGTTTCACAGCGCGCCTCTGGAAGTGCTACGCGGTCTCCGGTTGCCTAGCAGCCGCAGCGGTCCTCCAGGGTTTTTGGAGGGCTTTCTCATTATTATAATTTTTTTTACTGATGTGAAAAAAAGTAAGTTCTGTTTTTCAGCCGCCCCTGATAGGCAGGCACATCAGTGTTGTGTAGGTAAGTGTGTGTGTGTGTGTATGTGTGTGTGTGTGTGGGGGGGGGGGGGGGGGGGGGGGGGGGGGGCTGGAGAGAGAGATTAACTGCCACAATGAAAAATGTGTTGTTTCAAAGCTGAAATATTCAGGTAAATACAAGGGTCTCGGAAAATCACAGATTCAGTCGTGGCTCCCAACAGCAAGAACGAAGGATTTATGGTGTCACATGGGTTATTGCTTTGTGCCATTGTGCTCATATGTGTGTGTGTGTGTGTGTGTGTGTGTGTGTGTGTGTGTGTGTGTGTGTGTGTGTGTGTGTGTGAGAGAGAGATAATAATATATGTGTATGTGCATATGTATGAATGTGTAATGTTTATGCATGTATGAATACGATAAGATGATATGGGAGCATTTTTGCACATGTGTGTGTGAATGTATATATTGCATGCAGCGTATAGTGCATACAGCATGGAGTGTGCACATCTGTGTGTGTGTGTCTATAATGTGTGGTTTGTTATGCTTGTATGTGGGGCTATTTATTTACAGTATGTGTGTGTTGACACCTGTGTGTGTATGCGTTTGTGTGTGCGTGTGTGTGTCTGTCTGTGCATTTGTGTGTCTGTATGTGCGTGTACATGTGCGTGTGTGCACACGTGTGCATGTGTATGCACGCGTGTGTGTGCGTTTGGGTGTGTAAGTGCTTGTGTGTGTGTGTTACGGACGTAGTGTGTTTTTGGGGTCGTAACAGTGTGTGTGTGTGTGTGTGCGTGTGTGTGTAGCTGTCCTGACCTGCAGCCATCTGGATGTAGCCGGCCAGGGTGCAGACCCTCCTCTCGCAGCCCCCCGTGGGCAGGAAGACGGTGACGATGGCCAGCAGGGAGCCCACCGCCAGCAGGGCACAGCCCCCTGAGCACAGCACCGCACTCGTCTGGGGAACACACACGTTGCACGCGTCAACAACAGGATGAGTAGAAGACACGATGGTTTCACATAGGCTGTCTATGTATGTCTGGGGATGCAGATGGGTGAACCACAGTAGGGATTCACGCACACACACACTTAAAACTCTCAGGAAGTGTTCCTTGTACTTCCTGAGAGTAGTCTCACAAAAAACACGTTGGAAAAAAATACTTAGCCAATGAGCAGCGAGATTTTTCAAAAGCGTATTAGTTAAGCAATGGCAACTGGACACAAAACGTTTTTAAAGAAACTTTCTTGAATGCTGTCGGACTACAAAAATCACAGATATTCTATTGTATTTCATTTGTATTTTAAGCACATGACTATTTCTGTGCCACAGCCAGAGGAGCAGATGTAAAATGTCATTTGAAAAAGTTAATGGTTAGCGGTAATCATCTCTTAATGGAGATGTAGAGGCAGCACTCCATGAGGTTCTGACAAACAAGAGAGGATTAGGCAGAGTCCGCCCGTCACCAAACACACACACACACACACACACACACGCACACGTACACGCACACATCCAGTACTTGTGTATTTAAGTATCTATTTATCTATTTAAGTATTAATACATCAATGTAAGTATTTGTACACAAATATTATGTATTAAGTAAGTATTTAATTGGGCATGCACACCCACACATGCAGACCCATGCACACCCACATGCATGTGCGACCCACATGCATGTGCGTGCGTGGGTGTGCGTGCGTGTGGGTGTGTGAGTGTTTGTGTATGTATGTTATGCGTGTGCGCACATGTGGTATGTGTGTTTGTGTATGTACGGATGTGTCTGCCAGTGCATGTGTGCACAGGCACATTCTCAGGTATGCGTGTGCGCACGTGTGTGTGGGTGTATGTGTGTGCTATGGGTCTCCAGGGCTGAGCTCCCCAGTGCTCTGGGTCTTCACGCTGCTGTGTGATCTGCATGGACCTCATTACCAGTGTTCTCGTTCACGGCCTGGCTTCGATAGAACTGCCACACACCTTCCACCCCTCTCACTGTCAATCACATACAAACACATCAGAAAACCACAGACACACACACACACACACACACACACACACACGGACACACACACACACATACACACACACACACACGCACACACACATGAGACACACACCCACACACGCGCAGGCACTGGCACAATAGCGCACATTAGCATTTAGTGTTGATGAGTTGGGGATCTGATGGAAGTGTCAAACATGCATGGGGGGATTGAAGTTCTAATAAATACAAGTGTCATAACGCATGTCCCTGATTTGAGTGACAGCCAGGATAGAGGCGAGAGCAAACCAGGAGTGATCTCCACGCCTGCCGCAAGATTCAATTAGCTAGCTCCACCACCCTGTCAGCAACGGACAAAAGGGAAAAATGGCAGGAATTGGTGTTGAAGTCGTTTACGTTTACTAAGAATGCACGTTGTTGGAATATTCTATCAGAGATAGAGTAACTATTATGCACTACAACTGAAAACCAAAAAAAGTGCCAACCTGTTTCGGATTCCTGTAGCTACTCTCCACTCTCTGTCTGAGTGTTGTACAGGGAACATGATAGAGCAACAGAAACTATTTGGTTTGTAGTTGCTTTAATTTTGATCGTACACTTTGATTGTGTTCAGCCTCACTTGTAAGTCATTTAGATAATAGAGTCTGCTAAATGACTAAGTGAAATGTAGCGTTAGTTAGGATTGGTGACGATGGTGATGAGGTGACGATGTGGATGATGATGGTACAGAGCTGCCCTGCGGGAGTAGTGGGGGGGTTAAGTACCTTGCACAAGGGCACCTTGGTGATAATTGTTAATTGGCAGACAAAATGCAAATAGTGGAGCTCTTTCAAGGGACATTACCTGCCACATTCACTGCAAACCACTAATTGTGGAAGTTGTTAGGTTAATTTGGTTTAACATGAGACTCAAAAGGTCACCACAAAAGGTTACTTAATTTAAAGTCAAATCCTAACTTCTCAAATCTCTAGCCTTCCAGTGTGGGGTCCCATGCTTCTTTCTGCATATCCAGGGACGTAATAGGAACTACTAATTAACTTAATTAGCCAGCCTCTGCAAATCTGAGATTTCACTGGAGAAGATACCTCTGGTGGACAGCAAATCAAGCTTCTGTTATTGTATGAGTGCTCTTATAGAAACCAGGCCTATAGGTTATTCTCAATCAAGGTTTTTCTTTCAATGCCGATGCCTTGTCACAAAGCATGTCATTTGGCTTCTCCATGGCTAGATGTTAGAAAGAAGCGCACGGAATGGCCTGTTTCCCCTTCCCCGAACACGCCAGAACACTAGGACGTATGACGACGTATGGCGTATCATGATGATTAGTTTGATGAGCTTGTTAGCCTCCAAGCTATACATGCTAACCAATTGGGTTGTCTTTGTTTGGTGGCTGCCTAGCACTGCTCTCATAGATATAAGGAATTCCTTTTTTTTTGTGAGTTGTGCTTCAGGTTCTTTTTTCTTTTTAACCCTACATGCACCAATCTTCTCAAAACGTTTATATGTGCACGCATACTTAGTTACCGAATATATCGATTTGGTTTCTGACAAAGCTCAGGTCATTCAGCATTCATGAATATACAAAAAAATGACCAGTTCAAATCAATAGAGAAAAGGATATAGACTGGCACTAGAGCCACAATTTAAGGGATAAAAAACGATTAAGGGGCGTTAGATCTCTGTACTCTAAGCACTCAGGTTCAGCCTGGCAGCAGTGGCACCTGTCTCCTAATCAGAGGACAGTCGGGTCAGGGAGATAGGAGGAAGCCTGCGAGCTGTGGCGGGAAAGCCATTAACTTTAGGTAGCCTTTGTTCTCAACCCCGCACTGCTGAAATGATATTCATGTATGCATTGGAATGTCTCCTTTCTGTCGCCTCATGTGGTCTAGCCCCCCCTCCCCCCTCCCCTCACCCCAACCCCCACCACCAGGCACCCAGGGTGCTGTCTGTACCCCCAACCCACCCAGGTCTCCGCTCTGCAGTCACCGTGACACATTCAACGATGAGATTCTGGATCACAAGGGAGACAGGATTGTGTGTGTGTGTGTGTGTGTGTGTGTGTGTGTCTGTTTGGAGAGGGATAAACAAGCAACTACTTTTCAATCCAGAAATACTTTTCGTCAACATCCCTTATCATTAGGATGTGATGGTGTCAACTACTGTTAGTTCCATTAACAAATGTTCAGTGTGGAGGAGGACAAATGGGATGACAAAATGCTAAAATAATGACCGGTTAAAAGTATTTTGTAAACCGCAGCACGCGCCTCCACTAAGCAGTAAACATGAGCTGTTAGTTTAGCCTGTTGCCTTTTCAAATCTCGAATTATCTACAAGGGTTAATAGACTGATTCGCATGGCATTTGCAACTTGCCATTTAAATAGACCCCAAGAGCAGTTAGAGTAGAGCAAAGCTATTTTTACATTAAACAATTTAAATTTCAATTACTATTGCTCCAATTAATCAACACCCACCATTTTGTTGTCTGTGTTAAGTGTGCGTGTGTGTGTGCTTGTTTGTGTGTGTGTGTGTGTGCTTGCCCGTGCGTGTGCGTGTGTATGTATGTATGTATGTATGTATGTATGTGCGTGTGCGTGCGAGTGTGTATGTGTATTAAGCTCTTAGTCATTAAGACTAACCCTTTAAGTACTTTGTAACTCTACTTGTGCACCGACTTCAAGCGAATCCAGTAGAAAATGGGTTTCTAAAACAGTATGTGTCCTCTCTGGAAGGCTTCATAAAGAGGTTGGAATGACGTGTGAATGTCTGCTCAGAGGGAGGGAAGAGAGGAAAGTGTGAAAACTGCAACAGCGGGAAAACCTTTCATTAGATTAAATTCAATCAAATTAGATTACATTATATTAGAATCGTTTACATTAGATTACATTTACATTCGATTTGAGTAAATTAGATCAATTCAGATTACTTTCGATTTGAGTAAATTCTATTAATTTAGATTGGATGTGAGTAATAAGATCACATTAGATTTGAGTAGATTTGATTAGATTAGATCAGATCAAATCAAATAAGAGCTGGTCCTGCATTCATCTGTCACTTATCAATCTCACTGGGAATAGGTGGACTCATAACAAACTACTCCTACACCAGCAGTATGCTAAAAGGCCATTAATAACTGACCCCACCTTGAGTCGTATTTGACCCTCAGCGTTTAAACCCGGCAAGTGACCACCTCAGGAGGTCCGTTATAAGACAGCCATGCTAAAATATAAAATTATTTTATATTATATACAGCATGCTGATAAAATCTCAAGATGCAAGCGAGTATCCTTCAACACGCCCTGGCCCTGACATAAAAATAGACTTAGCTGGTTTCCCACCATAAACAGATCCCACTTAGCTGGTTTCCCACCATAAACAGATCCCAATTTCTCCCGCTGCCATGAACAATAAAATGGGAAATACAGTGGAGAGAGAGGGAGAGAGAGAGAGGGGGGGGGGGGGGGGGGGGTCCTTTATTTCCAATTGCATTATGGCAGCCATGTATTACACACCACAGGATAGTAAAGTTTCCCGTCTGTTCAATTCCAAATTATGACAAGGAGACGGCCAAGGCCTGTGCATGCTCAGTTTGTGAGGCTCCCTGTCCTGCTGCCCATGAAGGCTGAATCCCTGTATATCAGCACGCGGTCAGAGAGGTGCTGCTCCAGTCCGCTCCATTATTCCCATCAGCTATAGAACTGCCAGGAAGAGCAGGCAGTTAACATTGTAAAAAATAAAACGTGATACAAAATACCCTGCATTGCACTTATCAACCCGAGATTTTATAAGAGCGATGAATGAGAGTCAGTGTAGATCCACTGATAAGCAGTCTGCCCTGCTCCTAAATTACCATCTGGGTAGTTTGACGGGTGCATTGTGTGTGTGTGTGTGTGTGTGTGTGTGTGTGTGTGTGTGTGTGTGTGTGTGTGTGTGTGTGTGTGTGTGTGTGTGTGTGTGTGTGTGTGTGTGTGTGTGTATGTGTGTGTGTGTGTGTGTGTGTGTATGTATGTATGTATGGTTGTAAGTGTGTGTGTGTGTGTCTGTATGTGTGAGTGTGTGTGTGTGTGTGAACAAGCAGACAGTCATGTCCCATCAAAGCAGTCGTGCTCCTCTTTGATTCTGTGTGCAGCGCTGGTCGCAGAGCTCTCTAATCAGCATGTAGAGGAGCCCAGCACTCAGGCAGAGGGTTAGCCTCCACTTGATTTGGGGCAGCTAGCAGCCCATTAGCACCAGCACACATTATCACTCCCACAGCATAGCGCTACAACAGCAACACAGACACACAGACAGTAAATACACAGCGTGTGCAGACACACACACGCATACAGTCAATCACACACACACACATCCTCACACACACACACACACACACACACAGACACTCACACACATACACACAAATTAAATCACACACACACATATCTTCACACATCCTCACAAACACACACACACACAAACACACAGATGATGCTGACATACACACACACACTCATGATGACACACAGACACACACACAGATGATGATGACACACACACACATTTCCTCTGCCTGCCCGAGAACTTCATCATTTTAAAGAAATGTATAATCCTGCGAGAAAAGCAGCAGCTAAATTACTGTTTTGAATAATACATCCATCTCATCATTGATCTCCCTTCACCAGAAGAGGAGCACAGCGCTGCTGTGTGCGTTTGTGTAGTACGTGTCCATGTGTAAGCTTGTGTGTGCTAGCTTGTGTTTGTGTGTGTGTGTGTGTGTGTGTGTGTGTGTTGATGTGTGTCAATGTGTGTGTGTGTGTTTGCGCCCACATGCGCGGAAAGAATGTGCATGTTGGTGTTTATGCGTTCAAACCCATGTGTGTGTATGTGTGCGCGTGTGTGTGTGTGTGTTCTGATGCTCTGACATAGCGCTGTATGCAGGCTGAATACCAGATGAAGAGGAGATGAGCGGGCGAGCGTGGCGGAGATGAATCACCTGACGAGTGGATGGAGTGTCTGCTCGCGTCAAGGGACGGTCTGCACATAGCATGTGACGTTCACAGGCACTCACTAGGACAAGGGAGCTGTCCTTGGGCTCCAGGCCCTCCAGAGGAAACACACACACACGCACACACATACACACGCATGAACACACACACACACACACACAAATACACGCCCACACACACATACACATACACACACACACACACACATGCATGCATGAACAACCACACACACACACACACACACACACACACACACACACACACACATACACCCCGAAGTATGACTCAAAACACACATAAATTTGTATTGTGTTTGTCTATTGTTTTTTTTATGAGGAAAAACTGCTCATAGCTCGTTTCTCAAAATGCTAGCCCGAATAAATGTATAACCTCTCCTAAACACGTACCTTTCAGAAATTAAGAATACATAAAATTGCTTTTAGGATAACTTCTTCCTTTTTTTTTATCACCTCAGTGAAACCCAACTTATTTCCAGTTCATAAGAGTAAAGAGACAAAAACATCAATTTCAAAAGATTTTGAAAAAAATGAATGCTTTTACTACGTTTGACGATTACCAATAATCCATTCACCTGTCTAGACCGCTGAGCTGTCGGTTGCAGCGACGCATAAAATTATTTCGGCCAGCTTACACCACGAAACAGACCATGTATTGCAATACATGGTGCAGACAAAACTCCAGTATCATTCACCGAGTCAGAATTAAGAGTCACACGATAGCTGCCGGACTGATATAAAGTCATGCGGTAACACTAGACTGTCAGCGCACATTGTTACCTATCCGGGCTGTCCTCCCTTGGCCCAGGCCAGACGGGCCGCTCCCTGAAGCGCCGCAGTAGTCCTTTAATGTGGTGCCCAGATACTCACTGTCACCAGGACCGAAAACACACATGGGAAAAGACCCAAGACGGAGGTAATCATAGTGTCTCTCACTCGGTCTCTCTCTGATGCTCTGTCTCTCACTCACTCTGTCTCCTTCTCACGCTCTCTGTCTCTGTCTCTAGCACTCTCGCTCTCTATTTCTCTCCCTAGTCCCCAACATCCTTTCTCACAGAGAAAAATTGATGGAAATAGATTTTCATTGGGTCTCTAGACAATGTAGCAGAAAAGCAAACAAGCAAAAAACTGAAAGTTTAATTGGTTTGATGAAAGTAAAGTAAACAGTTTGCAGATTGGTTATGTTTTCTATCTAATGGGCTTCAAGGAAAACAAAAAATATACCTAGTTATGGAGAGTTGTGTTTTAGGACACAAAGTTAAGATATCCCTTACTGCAACAAAATATTTCTCAAATAGTTACGGAAAATGATAAGAGCACAGCAATTATTTGTGAGGTATATTCTTTGCGGTAAGCCATGCTTTCATTTATAGGCTAATCAAGAACTACATGACAGCAATTAACCATCCATCTGGCAGCAGAGATTTTAATTAGCTCCTACACAATCACACACAAATGCACAAACCAACACACACTCACACAGACGCACACGCACACACGCACACACGCACGCACGCACCCACAAAACAGAGCATCCATTTGTTCAGACTAAGGGCCACAAGCTGAGCTCTTCCTGCTACACTCAGGACTCAACAGAACAACAGGTCCAAGGATCCATTTTACGATTCTGTACACATTAGCAATGTTTCATGTTCCTATGGACGGACATCTAATGGTGCATTTCTGTCATTGTTGACCCATACTATACTGTGTGTGTGTGTGTGTGTGTGTGTGTGTGTGTGTGTGTGTCTCTCTCTCTCTCTCTACAAGTATGACTATGGTGGATAAGCTAACTCCCATCTCCAGTTCCTCTTCTTCTTCATGTCTCGGCGCAGAGCTTCATAATACATCACAATGGTGGATCAAATGTCTTTCTCTCTTTTTGATGTTACGTGAGATGTCCTCATTGGCCAGTTGAATGATGACAGCCACTGAGCCCAGACACACTAATGACCTAGAGATGGTGATGAAGGAGGGCTGGATTCAATAGCGAGGAACCTCAGGCACTTTTATTTCCCTTTATCTATTCTCTCTCTCTCTCCTCCCCCTTTCTCTCTGGTTCCTTCTTACCCTCATTCTATCCATCTCTATCGCTCTCTATCTCGCTCTATAGACGCTGCAATTGAATATTGCACCCCCCCCCCCCCCCCCTTCGGTCCGACTACCCAACGAGACTCATTGGACGTCCACTGCAATGCTAATAACTCAAGTTTCAAGTGTTGACTTATTCAGAGTAAAGTGGAGACTCTGAGTCCATGCTGAGGATCTGTGAACTATGAACGACCAGAGAACGCTGAATAATAATAAAAACTCATGTTTGGACAAGAAACAAACAACTGAGACTAGTTAGAATATAGGAAGAAGGCTCCCCCATGACATCAAACAGAGAGAGAAGAGAGAAGAGAGCGAGAGGCAGTGAGATGTGAAGATGAGAGATTGCAAGGGAACTCTGAAGAGAGTGTAATAGTGTAAGAGGGATGGAGAGAGCATACATTCTGTATTCCCTTTTGATATAGAACCGCAAATCCTGCACGACCCATACATATAATGTATGTATTATATATGCATACACTGTATTTGGGGTTGGCTGAAGCTCCAGCTCTACGTGCAGGTGGGTAATCCTCTGACTGAGCTTTGCTGATGCTCACCTTCTAAGCCCAGAGAAGCCAAACACAAAGCACCATGGGTAAGGGTTAGGGTGGGTGTGATTTGTGGATTATAATATATGTATATATATATATATACTGATGTTGAGGATTTGTTACAAATATAAATGACAAAAACTGTCTCAAAACAAACCACTGGGACTAATCTGTTTTGACATGTTAACTCAACCATTAAATAAGATTGAAAGAATTATTTGGAATATTTCTTTGCCCCCTCTGTGTGTCGGGTCTGGCAGGTAATTTCCACATGACCATTATCAACAGACACAACATAATGTACAAGTTTAGTAGTAAGCCCTGTGTTGCGTTATGTAAATGCCTCGTACTAACAAGAATATTTATGAAATAGTGAAAGCGGAAGGAGATTTAAGTGGATTGTTGTGCTAGCAGTCAGAGAAAAGAGGTCTCTGTCTCTTGCTCTCTCGCTCTCTATTTCTCTCTGTAGCCCCACCATCCTTTCTCACACATAATAATAGATAGATTAATATAGATGGACAGATTGTGATGGCTCTCTAGACAATAGAAAAAGTAAAAAAATAAAAAGCTTGCAGATTGCTTAGTTTCAGAAACGATGGGGATTGGAGTAAAGAAAATAGGTTGTAAACATATGAAAGGAGTTGGGAAAAGACCATTATAAACTAACAAAACAAGCAGAATGTAAAAGTTGAGTAAACCCTGAATTGTGAGCAAAGCCTTTTTATGAAATAGTGACAGTGGGAGGAAGTTTAAGTGGATTATACTACTAGAGCAACGATTTTCAGAGGAAAGATCTGTCCATCATTCCATCTATCCATCCAACCATCCATCCATCCCTCCCTCCACCCAACCATCTTCCATATCACATAAACCCAAGCATCTTTTATTCCATCCATCAATCATCCATCCATCAACATTCATCTATCTTCAATCTATCCATCCCAGTATACAACAGACCCATTCAGAGACATTTAGACTCACTAACGTTAGTCCAACTCTAGCCCCCACATCCCATTCGAAACAACAAGCAATTCAGGGTCTCCAATTAGCCTAGCAAGCCTGGGAGAAAATCAGGACTACCTGCTGGAAATGCAGGAGAAGACAAGAGAATCATGCTTAACACAGTCAGGACCCAAGCCGGGCGTTAACCTCACTCATCTCTGCTGCTACGTGTATATATAAAGCCCACCTCAACATGCTCCACCTCTGGCAGACATTATAGCCTGATCCACCTCTGGCAGACATTATAGCCTGATCCACGTATGGAGCAGTTGGAGGCGTTGTAATGCTGTGGAGGAGGTGTGTTGTGGCTGTCCTTGAACACAGATATCCAACCAGCCAACCAAGCCCTGCTCCTTCAGCCGGGCACACACAGACCAGCTAGCTCCTGCATTTATGCATGATCCGCACTACGGCTAGTCCCAGGAGCCGCGTTCATAATTCATGCATACTATAGCAACTGGAAACGCTACTATATCTGTCTGCCCCACTCTGCTTGACGGTATCAACCACCCAGCCACCCCCGTTCAGCTGATGCCATCCCATCTCAGAAGAAGAAGAAGAAAAAACAACACAGAAACACTGACTGCAGACCAATGAAGTGCAAAGTTACAGCAAAGAATCTCGAGTCCATGAAACTCGAGTTTGTTCCCAGTCAAATAAGCAATTAGGTTGTTGAGTGAGTCACTGACTGCAGTCATATTCTTTACAGCTGCCAAGGTTCCTCATAAGATATAAACCTGGTGAGTGTTCGAAGAAGAAATACAGGCTATAATAACATTGGCGCCTGAGGTGGAGTTCTTACATACGTAGAAGACATATGCACCGTGTACCACCAAATTTTATGGAGCACACTGGCATCCGCCATATGTCGGAAGGAGTGTCCTCTGCATTGTAAGTAGCCTAGAAGGTTGTCCCAAAGAAGCTTGGGGGGGTAAAAATGATCCAATGGCGGCCGGCTGTGCGCTCTCATGCTGCGCTTATTATCTCGCAGCACCACCTCATTAATTTCTCCACTCCACTCCACTTTAGGCTTGAGTTTTCTGAGTCCATCAGCTTTTTTCCTAGTGGGGTTATTTGCAGAGCAACCACTTTTGGTTAAAAATAAACTTGTCATTACAGAGCAGGTTGGGATTAGGATTAAACTACTGAATCATACTCCTATGTAGAAGTATAGTTGGTACTGAGTTTAGACAGCTAAAAGTCGTCAAAAGTCACTACTTCAGTGACATCTGGAGATGAACATACAAGTACATCCAAACCTCAAAAAGTCCATCATGAATGAAGCAGAAAACCTTGCAGGGAAGACAATCGGTCAGTCCGTCACACTGATGCGTCGCTACGGTTTTGGAGAGGTCCGTTTTTCCATGGGTGGCTTTGACCGCCCAGACCACTAGACTACATTATTACCCTTTGGTTAATCACGTGGGGTATCTAGGACATCCCGGCGCTGCTTCAACACCACACCACATGATTGTGTTTTGAACCAGATGACTTGATGATTTACAAGCTCTGGAAGAGGTGATGAAGGGCTGACCTTAAGAGGAAGGGTGATGCTTCATGGTTATTGGTGTGAACCCTAACCCTAACCCTAACCCTAACCCTAAGTCATCCACCGTCATCGCTGATTAGCTGTTTTCCATCAAAGTGCTTATAATACATATACATGAGTACATCTTGTACTCAATGTCTATATTCCATACAAACACCATACTTGTACTCACATTTAAAGCATCAATGTGTCTCACATTGAGTAGTAAGTATATCGGCCTCGAGTCAGTACATTGCCCATTTAAAAGAATATTTGAAGGATGAAAAATTGGAGTCCCTTCAAACCTAAATATTTAATGATTCCAATCCAATGGGTAATAGGGATGTTTCAGCTTCTGACACTCTTCAACTAGAACAACTTTATTTCACAGACAAACTTTGAGTTCGGGGGCCTTGGGTGATGGGGTAGGTCCTTGGAGCTTCGGTTTCTACATTTCTAAACACACAGATATAGTGACGTAACGCAACAGAACCCACTGGTAAAAGCCCACAAAATCTCAGCATTGAATGGAACAAGCATGCTACACCACTGTCAATTTGTTGTTTAATAATGCTACTAAGACAGAGTCAGGTGGCTGTTGTGGTTGTTGTTTGCTGGTACCTTGGGCACCTTCGTCTGTAAAAAAAAGAAAAAAAGACTTGGACCGTCCATGGAGGCCAGCTCCCGGATACATCCCCTCTCCATGCATCACGCGGAGTGAGCCATCATTCATGTAAAGAAATGGCGGAAGGCTACCTCGTTAAATCAATACATAAACTACCCTCGGGAGTCACTGTGAAGGCGGTTGACGTGGCAGGGAGGGGGGGGAGGGGGGGTGCTTAACAAATGGACGGCGGACTACTGGAAACCTGCTGACTCCCCCCCTCAACAGGGACGGAAACAGCAAGTCCTGTCCTCCTCCGATTAGTCACGTGCTAAGCTGGAACTACCTGGGAATTGCAGATCAGTGGGGGTGGGTCTTAAATAATACAAAGGATACTCAACTCAAAACAGCCACACTATTTGTTTGTTTTCAGCTGTGCCGGGAAATCCACCAATGGTTTGACTATACAGCCCCCCTCCCCCCCATACCCCCCCCCCCCCCCCCCCCTCCCCATTGGGCTATCCCCTCTTTAGACCGTATTGGATTCAGTAACCATAGGGAGTGCGGCGCATGTGGTCGGCGTGTATCTCGTCTCAAATGCTGCGCTGTACAGGTGCACATCTAACAGTCGTAGCATACTGCAGGTAGCATCATCATCATCTCTACTATTGCTTCCCAGCCTTATCCATTTTCCCTTCTATACCCAAGTGGAGGATGCATCTAAAAAGACAGATTAATCTCTCTCTCTCTTTCTCCCTCTACACACACACTCTGTACCCCACTCCCTCTCATCCCTTGTGTATTTCTGACCTGCTGGCCTGCATGGCCTGTATGTCTGCAAGCTGCCCCAAGGCCAGGGAGCACATAAGCCCAAATCCCGCACCCCAGGATCACCAGACACACGTCTGAGCCTCACTCAATCTCTCCTGGACCGAATAGGATTCAGATTGGATGGCCCTGCTGACGGTAGAATTCAGAGCGGTATAAAATCAAGTAGACCTGTACCTGGGCAGTACAGACCTTTTACCACCTTTTAAATGGTAAACAGCCTTCATTTGCTTTTTCGGGCCAAAGCACTTTACAGTCAATGCCTCTCACTCGCCCATTCAAGCACAGACATGCGCTCAAACTCACAGCTCAGCGCAGGGAGCAGTCAAGGGTTAAGTGCCTTGCACAAGGACATCGCAACACCTTTTTTACAAGGATAGGAACCATAATCCACTTCTCAAATATTCTGATCCATCTAAAAAAATAAAGCAAGCTGCAGTGCAAAGTCCATACGAACATATATCATTATCTCATAACAAACCACTGTTTACACCTCTCATACCCTTGGTTCAGTTAAACAGCCGAATAGAGGCGTTTAATTGCATATATTCTGAATCGTAATGAGACAGATGAAAAGCCTATTCCTCAACTGGAAAATAATATTTAAGAAATTATATAACCCGACATCCATCTCCTCTCATTACCCCATGTTGTTGACTTCCTAATGACTCTGCTCCTGACAGCACACAGGGTGTTAAGATCAACAACATCACAAAATACCTGCAAAATACCACTAAGTACTCACGAAGTCTTTGGGGCCCTGGATTGTTCTCCTGGTTGTGTCTTAAAGAAGCAGGAAGTGTAGAGCACTTGGCTAGCTATACATGGTGAAGAAGATGATGGCCTCATCACAGGACTGCGGAGGCGACATTGTTAGACCCAGAAGCCTCTTTACAGGGTGAGCAGTGGGTCCTTCTACAGGAGGGATTCACATGATGTCACGCACATTCCAAGACCCATTCAAATCACACACCTTCTTGGTACTTTCTCAACATAATTATGACAGCAATAACAGCTGGCTGCTTGGTTATTCTAGAATTTCTGGTCAAGAAGTACCAAGATGGCAGCTTGGAATGATGACATGATTGAAACCCTACTAGAGGAGGTTGTCTCTCTGCAATGGGGGTGTTTAACCAGCTATATTTTTGTATCGCATTTAACTTAACGGTTTCTAACCTAACCACTTCCTTTTTCCTTCTAGCTGTTTTAGACACAGAAATAATTTAATGTTGTTTACTCCCTTGGCCTTAACTTTTGGAAGATAACACGAAAAGCAATTTGGAAACTTGAGTTGTATTCATTTGGCATTTGCTCATAGCCCAAAGGATACGTTCTCTGTTTATTCAGCTCAGGGTTTGTGTTCGGTCAGCTGTTCTCCTCAAAACCTCTTTCCTAATGAATGTTGTGCTGACATGGACAGCCCATGCTCATCACCTCAACGTCTCTCACACGCGTGATCACATGCGCATGCTGTCGCTTGTGTACTGCATGCATGTGTGTCTGCATCGGTGTGTGTGTTTGCAAAAGAGAGACACACCATGATTGTAACACCCCCCTACTGGTGTGTGTGCGTGTGCGTGTGCGTGTGCGTGTAGA
Source organism: Lota lota (assembly GCA_026745465.1). Taxonomy (NCBI): domain Eukaryota; kingdom Metazoa; phylum Chordata; class Actinopteri; order Gadiformes; family Lotidae; genus Lota; species Lota lota. The sequence continues at coordinate 998,653 of JACYXH010000310.1, read as the reverse complement.
AAAAAAAAACTTTATCCATCTCGTTTCTATAATGTAGAACTTAAGCAGTTAGCTTTTTTTTAATAATTTGTATGCAGTCCGATAGTTCTTGTACTTTTTGGGTTGTATCTTCTTTGGTGAAAGAAGAACTTGGGAGTCGCTTTGGATAAAAGCATCAGTTAATACATTTCATAATGTAATGTGTGTGTGTGAGTGTGAAGGTGTGTCTGTGTGGGCAAGAGAGAGATATGTGTGTGTAACACAATGTATGCAACACCACCCTGTGTGCATGTTAAGTATACCATAAGTGTGTGTGTGTGTGTGCTTATGTACACGTCATCACAAACCATGTGCAGGAAACATTCATATGACAAGGCATATGAGGGCCTTGCAGAGAATGAGGTCATCAGTGGAGTGATGTACAAGATCTCTCTCTCTCTCTCTCTCTCTCTCTCTCTCTCTCTCTCTCTCTCTCTCTCTCTCTCTCTCTCTCTCTCTCTCTCTCTCTCTCTCTCTCTCTCTCTCTCTCTCTCTCTCTCTCTCTCTCTCTCTCTCTCTCTCTCTCTCTCTCTCTCTCTCTCTCTCTCTCGACCACTGGGAGCCGTGTACTACGGCCATGTGAATGCTTCTGTGAGGTCTAACGTGCCCACTGTATTCTTTAATGGTAATGGGATTCCCAGTGTGCAGCAGACACAATGGCAGTGCAATGAGAAGTGAAGATGGGGGGGGGGGGGGGGGGGGGGGGGGGGGGGGGGGGGGGGGGGGGGGGGGGGGGGGGGGGGGGGGGAGAGAGAGACGGATGGCTGGTGTCTAAACATTTACCCGCTCCTTAAAAATCGGAATTAGTTTTTTAAATGGGCTTTTCCAACATTCAATATAACAGTTACAGACTAAAACAATGGCTGGCGTCTATCCCTAACCCCAATGTTGGTTTATAATGAAGTGGTATTCATGAAAGCTGGCAATTAGGTTTTGTGCATAAAATAAAGATAACACATTCCTGTGACTCAACTTCCTGGCAAGCATGTGTGCCAGCAAAAACTAAGCAGGCGGTGGATTTGCGTTGTGCATTGTGTCGCTTCATTTGTGAGACGAACGCATCCCTCCTCCAAAGGCCTGGAATCTCTGGCTGGTGGAGTTGCTGTATTCCCTACAAGACAGAGGATGAGGATGGACTCTGACGTTTTCCAATCAGGGTTCTTGGCACCGGGCCACGCTCATTTAGGCAGTCACGTGACCCCGGCATTCAGCCGGATCATGCAAGACATGCAAAATCACACACCGCCCCAAGGTACAGCCAAACACACACACACACACATGCCCCACACACACACACACACACACACACACACACACACACACACACACACACACACACACACACACACACACACACACACACACACACACACACACACACACACACACACACACACACACACACACACTAGCAACCTCCACTGCCTTCAGCTCTACACGCACACACAAGGAGAGACAGACAAATATGAGTGTGGGTTGTGGTTGTTAGCTAGCATGCTACAGACACCGGGCTAATCCAGCTGATGTGCAGCGACGGGAAGCCTATAAGTCGCTCACAAGTTAAAGTGTAAACGTTCTACGGCGGCAGGAGAGGACCACCTTTCACCATCCCTTTGCACTTTAGCATTCAGCAGCCGCATGCAACGTCACACACCCACACACACACACACACCTCTTCCACGCCAAACTGGAAACTAGTGGCATACATACACGCACAGACGTGCAGCCGTAACACACCTGCCCCATCATACACACACACACACACACACACACACATATTCATGAGCACACAGGCACTTAGTTGCAACAAAATACACTTGGCTTTTGTACCTACCAACGCTGACACAACCTTGCGTAAACATGACCCATACACACACACACACACACACACACACACATGACCCAACTCAGCAGTAGCCCACTAAAAAGAAATAAACAGGAGTTATACGAGCAGCAGTTAATAAAAGCCCTTGGCTGGAGAGACTTTCTTTTTAGAAGCTTCCGTTGAAAACCCACTTGAACCCAGGTTCACCGAATGTCAGGAAATGTGGACTGATTGGCTAAATCTATAAAAATCAACCGTTGTTTATGTTGTTTCTCTGCTGTAAAACCTGTCGGTCTGCTTCAGGATTAGCCTGTAACAATTGTTTTTCCTCCTCCCTTTTTTCTTACATTCTCTCTGAAACTATTTGTATTTGTCTTGTGCAAAATCTTCCTGACAACATTGAGAGAATGGAAAACAGTGGCAAAAAAAGTTTCATTATCAACAACACAGTGAAAAAAACAGAAAAGCCAGTAAACAAGTAAGCAACAATCACAATTAAATAAACACGTCATGTATTGAATGGGTTGCTTTGCAAAGTTTACATTTTAGCCCTTAAGCAGATGCTATTATACAACGCCACTTTCAAATGATTAAATAAACAAATCATGTATTGAATGGGTTGCTTTGCAACTTTTACATTTTAGCCCTTAAGCAAATGCTATTATACAACGCCACTTCCAAACCATAGCATTGATGTATAAATTACATACATATTTGATTGATTAGGCAGACAGGGGAGTCCGTTCTTCCCATGCTCTCCATAAGATTGTCCTTAAGGTTTGGCTGAGAACCAAGTCTGATTTTAATACATGCACTAGGCCTTTCTGTACAGATTTGTATAGCAAAAAAGCAAATCACAGTTCTCAGTTTGTTTGAGTACCCTTTTCGTTAGGCTGTGTCTTGGTCGGCAATCCCTCACACACACAAACACTCATGTGTGCCTCTGCATTCATGTACGGCATAAGTGCACATAAACGTGTGTGTGTTTGTGTGTGTGGAGAGGAGTGGGGGGAGGGGGATGCTGTGAGTTCTGAGTTGCTTCAGAATATAGAGAGTCAGCAAAAGGATGGCTGCATTAAGGATGAGAGTGGATGGGTGAAAAAAGCCTACTTGATGAAATCTTAATGGCCCATTCACCTTAATTAATGGCTTGACGGAGTTAAGTGGTATACTCTGATTAGGGCTATTGTCGGGCTTCTAGCTCATGCTGGCTGGCCTGGTACAAAGAGGTCTGTCTCTCTGTCTCGGTCTCTGTCTCTCTGATTAGCTAATGGTCTGGAGTAAGTGACAGTATGTGACTGAACTGAATGAGGGACTGTGGGATGGGTTATTGACTTGCTCATTACTGGCAAACAAGTGTAACTAGTGTGAAGCAGAATCACTCGGAAACACAATAGGATAAAATCAAAATTAAATGTCCTTACCAAAGTGCATAGACTCCCCGTGCATTGTTTAACGGCCTACTGTATTTCTATTTTTGTATGGTCCACATTCATTTAACGATAATGACGGTAAGATGAATATAAATATTGTATGCATCCACATAGTGCTCCGCACTCTAGAATCCACTTATTAATATCTCTCTTTAAAGTGCAAATTTTCTTTCATACATAAGTCATGGCAAAGGAGAAAATATCTATGGTCCAGAGTTAAGGTTTTTTGTGAGGCAAAGTGCCTGCAGGGTGTCATAATTATTATGAAGAGGAACCCACCAACCCATTAAACTATATGTAAGTACTATACCCCATTATCACCTGCTCTGAAAGTCTCTTTCTAATCAGCTTTCATGTGGGTATCTATGAGGAGATCTCCTTTGTATTCACCCTTACAGCATCCAGATTTCACGAATTCTGTCTTTATGGAAAAAAGAGTGGGCAAGGCCTCTCTCTCTCTCTCTCTCTCTCTCTCTCTCTCTCTCTCTCTCTCTCTCTCTCTCTCTCTCTCTCTCTCTCTCTCTCTCTCTCTCACACACTTTAGTAGGCAGCTGTCAAATCTGACGCATTGATTGCCCTTTTGAGCAAATTATGCTGTGATGTTATGGTGACTAACATGCCACTATACAACACATTAAATATACGTGTAATACATCACCAAATGCCTAATTTGATTAAAATCGACTCCGTTACTCCAAGAGGTAATTTATAATACATCAACAGGTGGGATTGGCAACGGCCATAACAGTTTTATTATTTTGTGCAAACTATTACTCAAAGGGCATAGCCTATACGCCCTGACTGATGTGTTGAACATCAGAAGGAGTGTGTGATGGGGGCATGAGTTTGTACCTGCCAAGAGCTTGAAGGGATCTCCGCAAATCTACCCAGTCCTCCAAACGTATAGCACCTGTACATACGGTCCAGGGACTCCGAGCAGTGCCAAAGTAACCCGAAACTCACGGAGTCCTTGTTCTTCAGATGCTCCTTGACAATCCACGCAGGGGATATGAAACTGAAACTACATACGGCAACTAAAGCGGAGGAGAGCAGCACCCAGAAGCACCCCACACAGCTGAACATCCTGGCGGCGTGCAGGGGCAAGAAGCCCGGAGACAGATCGATCCCGAACCCGGGTGCTTTCTTCTCCCGGTCCAGCAGCGAATGCATTTGAGCTGCAACGCTCAGTTCAGATAAACGTATACGGTCCCTCACCGATCCTACATCCGCAAAGTAGGCTGCAATCAACAAATTGGTGCGGGCTGGATGGAGCCCAGTGTCCAAATCATGAGGGTCTTCAGATTATTCAAAACACTAACAAAACAGTCCAAAACCTCAGCAGCTAGATTTATTTTAAAAGCCTCCTGTCAAAAACTACTTGTGTGAGATACAAAAAGCTGACACAACACACAAAAGATAGTAGTCACACCCCAGACTCCGGTGCGCAACTGTCATGCCGTCGCCTTTATCAATGTTGTGCACCGCAATAAAGACTACTGCGCAGCAGGAAAAAAAAAAAACACTAAAACAAACACGAACTTCGTGATGCGGCTAGATTTCGTCAACTCTCCAGGCTTCAGTGCATCGTTGTATAAAGACGTCAAACGTACGACTGCTCGCCCTTTTAGCCAGAACGCAAACTACTACTGGTGTTGGCTGATGTGTGTTGTGGTGGTGGTGGGCGTAGCCTCGCATCAGTGGATGAGTAGTTTGTTCATCCCCAGTCCACGCAGTTAAACAAAAACAATCAATCAATCAATAAATAAGTAAATAAAAGATGACATCCGTGAGCTTTATTCATTTAGAAATAAAATGGTTTGCTTGTAACGCAACACCCTGTGTAAACGCCACTAGACAGCGTATTAAAAGTAATCCAAGGGTGACGTAATGAGCCTATTGACCAATATGTGGGTTTTTAAACAGTGAAACTTCCGTTGTTTTGGTTCGGCAACAATAGATCAACGGGGTTTTCAAGTCGCACGTTAAAGCACACACGGGCGGTGAACTCCTAAATGGTGGTTAATACTGCCCCCATCTGTTCAAAAGGGTACATTGCAGCCAGGAAAAGTGTAGGCCTGTAGAAAACAATTGCATCCTTGTCGGAGCGGAGGGAGAAAATAACGACAAAATGTCATACATTTCATAATATATGTATTTAAATCAAACATCTTAAATATATTATAGATTAGGTTAACATACATAGCAGAAAACTTTAGTGGTACATAGTACCAAAAGCCTTTTCTGGTTCATTTCCACATCTGGGTAAGGCTGAAAATAAAATACAAATTGCTATATTCACTGTGTGTGCACTTTCCAGTAGAACAGTCTTCATCAAAAAATTCTGCGCCGAGAATGCAATGATACAAAAAGACGACAATCACCATTAAAAAAACGGACAAAACCAAACTAACTAACGGTAATATAGAAGATAAACCAGAATTCTACATACATATAGAGAGCATTTAGGTCATAGCATGTGGAGTATCTGTTCATACGGGAGTCATTTAACTTCAAGACACTCTGTAAAGTATTGTTTACAATGTTTGCAAGAGGTTTGCTACAGGTGTTTGACCAACCAACCCCCCCCCCCCCCCCCCCCCCCCCCCCCCATACCAGGCAAGGGAAAAGGTTGGGTTGGTTACTGTTCAACAGCTCTGGTTAATTCTATACAGTACAAGTACAAGTACGGGGCTCTGGGTGTGGGAAAGACGGCTCGCGTCAACCACCTACTGATACTCCAGGCGGGAAGTCGAGGGAATGCGTAGTAGCACCTGCCATAATCTGTACACATCTCTACACATTATACACACACTATAGCAGTGATTTACTTTTAACCGACTCCTCTGATCAAGGGGTGTGGTCTAAAATTTTGGAAATGATTAAAAGCTGGGGGTTCTGGGAAAAAATGGAGTGAGTTGCCGGAGAAGTTCTCAGTCTTCGTTTGCTTTCTTTTTTTGTTCTTTTAAAATTTCTTCCAGACGTCCCAGATTGAGATTGGCCATTGCCGCGACAACGTAGACAAAACCTTGCTGAGATGTCCCCCTGTACTCTTATCGGGCTTCGCCAACCCGGAGAGAGAATGTTTTGGAAAAGTCTTAGAAGATGCCACTTTGCAAGATCTCCAGCACCGCTACGGTCCGGTCTACTCTAGTCTAACGCAGCTGCACCGTAGTGAGTTGGTAGTGTACAACAGCGGAATACTTCTTCAAGTCTTTTTCGGTTTGTCCATGAGGGCGCAACTGCTGACCCCCCCCCCCCCCCCCCCCCCCCGACATTCACACGCACACGTAAACTCACACATACACATCACTGCCTGTGACAGGCACATAGGGGGACCACATGCATACCAGGGGGTCAGCTGACTTCAGGCTGCTAAAAAGTAAAAGCCTTGTTCTTTTCTCCGGAGTAATGCCGTCGGTTTGCAGGGGTGGAGAGCCCAGCAGGCAGCACGGAGGCACTGGATCAGCGTGGTGCCAGCAGCCTCCAGCAGGGAGAGGCGGGCCTTTGGGTTTCCCAAGCGGGGTCATAACTGCAAAGCAAAGGAAAAACAAAAAGGCGGTTATTGAGGGCTGCACGATTAATTGCATATTAATCAAAATCGCGATTTAGGCCTCTGCAATTAGCACATGGTGAAAGGTCGCATTTCATAAATTTATGTATTTTATAATAATAATAATAAACATACATAAATCAGAATTTGTGTCAAATTAGAAACTTGTCATTCAATCAATTGCTTTATTGTTACTTTTTTTTACATAGACTAGGCTCCACGGAATATAAATTGAATCGATAATAAGGTAAAATTATATTGACATTTTCAAATTGATATTTTGAAAATGATAATAGTGATATGATTGTGATTCAATATCGGGCAAAAATAATTGCAATCGTAATTTTGGTCATAATCATGCTGGTGCTTGGTTCATGGAGACAGACAGGGGTTGAGGTGGTCAGGTTGAGGTGGACACTGACCTTCGTGGACTTGCCGGGGCTGTCATGGTTGGACTGATGGATGACATCGTTGACGATCATCTTGGCAATTTTCCACGCCATCTCCTCCTGAGCCTGGAAAGATATGAAAAAAACATCTAATGCAAAACTTCGGCTTTATAAACTGGCATAAAGCAGAGATTTATGTGGGATGTCTTCCAAAGAAGATAAGAGAGAACAAAATAAAAATAAACACAGATGGACAGAGACAGACAGACAGAAAGAGACTGAAAGAGTCAGAAACTGAGAGAAAGACAGAGAGAACAAAATGAAGAACGACAAAAAGAGAAAAAAACTGAAGGGAAGCAAAACCAAAGAAAGACAATCACGTAGTCACATCTCACCTCATCAGAGTTGCCCTGGACCCACTTTTTCATAGCTAGAGAGAACATGGAGCCTGTTGGTGGATAAAACAGACAGACAGAGGGGGGGGGGGGGGGGGGGGGGGGGGGGGGGGGATTATAGTGTAATCAGAACCAGGGAGAACTGGTCCTGCCATGACAAGTTAATGCCGGTCACGCTCAGCTGTGACAGGTTAATGCGCCACTCTCTGGACAGGTAATAGAGAAGACAGGGTTACAGTGTCAGCCATTAAATCTAGTCAAGAAGAAAAACGCACAATGGCTCAGACACACCCCTTAAAACCCTATCCCCTTCTATTCCTGAGGAAAATGGGTTTTCGTCACATAGTGAAACATGGAATCCTCCCATATTGTCATCCTTGTTTCCCAACCAAGCACTTAAGAGAAGCAGGTGATGTTTAGAGGTGGGTTGGAAATGGGGAGGGTGGGGGGGCTTATCATATAATATGAGAGAGAGATGTTGGGCAGATAGGAGAATAGAGTGAGTGTGTGATGGTCAGAGAATAAAGTGAGTGTGTGTTGGTTGGAGAATAAAGTGAGTGTGTGTTGGTTGGAGAATAAAGTGAGTGTGTGTGGTTGGAGAATAAAGTGAGTGTGTTGGTTGGAGAATAAAGTGAGTGTGTGTCGTGCCTTTGGATTTCTTCACGTCTGGCTCTGGCTCCGCCTCCCTGATGAACTGCCCGAGCTCGTTTACTTTCCCGAATGTCATCTTCCTAGAGAGATAAAGAAAGAAGGTAGAGCGTAGAGACAGATAGAGAGAGGAGGGAGGAATTTGTTTATCCTTTAGCATTTATCCAAGCGTGCAAAAGCAGTTTAAAAGTGAAGCCAAACAAGCCAAACAACAAATAAAACGAAATTCATTGTGTTGTATACTCAAACGGCATGAACAGGCGGTTCTTCAATAAATGATGAAACTATGACGTGACTGTGGACCAGGTCACAAGGAGGCTGGCGCTTATGGGGGCATGGCTGGAGGAGGGAGCGGTGTGTTTAGCCCAGTGTGACTCACCCAGCGTAGGGCCGCTGGTACAGCACTTCTGGGTCCAGACTGGAGGCGTCCACTGTGATGGCTTCGTCAAAGTTCTTCAGGATCCTCACGGCTGCTTTTCTTGTACCATGCTGCGATGATGATGATGATGATATTTTTGACAATTCAACTTCTCTGCGAGTGTAGGCTAAGCCTTCGAGTAAAACTCTTCAAAGAGTATATATTTTCTATGTACTGTGTGTTAGTACAGGTGAGGGTAAACCTAATCTAGGGCTAGGGAATAATTATTTATTTTTTGTATTTTTTGCATTTATTGGTTCTTTTTTTGCCATTCTACTCATTATGAAGAATATTTGAAGTTGAATACTTAAAGTGTTCTATATAATGAGCAGACTGCAAAACATTTAAAAAAAATTAAACCGTTGAACCATCTCTACAGGTATATTCTGGTACATCTTCTCTAACATCGACAGAACACTGGGCCTCCTTGGTATCAGAACAGCTCCCCAGTTACGACCTCTGACACCTCTGTCCGAGCCCATTAGCGTTAACGTTTAACCTCAAGCTAGCTAGCCGCCTGTTGCTAAATGTCACCAAAGAGAAACTGGGTTCCGTGGCCCCCGGAGCACCAGGATATACGCTGCGCCGTATGGGGTGCAGGTGATGGTGGAGGTGGTGCAGAGGCGCAGAGGTTACCTGCGCTTGGGAACCCTCGCTGGAGGTCCCTCGGTCCCCATCCGAGGAGCCCCCCTGACCCGCCGGAGTGCTGGTGCTCACAAACTCGTCGGCCCGCACCGAGTTGATGAGGTCGCTCAGGTATTTGTAGTAAAGGTTACTGGACAGGAAGCCGGGCATGAAGACCTGAAGGGAGAGGGGAGGTTAATACAGAGGTCATACGAGGTGGACGATGTTATGTCACAAAAAGGCAGAGGAGGTACTTGCCGTTGTTGTATTTGTCCCAACATTTATATTTTTACAGAGATTATTTGATATTTATGTATCTTTCCCAGAGATTGTTACTCTTTTTTTGTGTGACTGTGGAATTTTCCAGTCGGTCTTAATACAACAGCCTTGGAGGGGAATCATAAAAAAGGTCAAAGGAAAAAGGATTTATTTTAAATGTCCAATGGATGGAATCAAGCGCCCCCTAATGCAGTGACACCGTTACCCTTGTCGGAAAGAAACCACATCTCAAAGGAAGAACTACATGTTGTGCTCCAGATTCCCTAAATAACCCTGTTGTTCCAGATCTGATTTACGAGATCACTAGAATAGACAATCAAAACCATAATACGTAAAACCTAACGCATGACACATCCATAGCACACCATGCTTCTAACAGTTTTTAAATCATTAAAGTAAAAAGTACATGAACTACTAACATATTGCCCGGTAATTCATGTTGATGGGCTTGATTTTTAAATGATATTATTTTAGATTTCACATTGTATGAGCCTGTACCTTAAGGGACAGGACAGTGAAAGGAATGGAACCCAGGTGGCTACAAGGCGTATTGCCTACATGGCTAGTGGGTATTAGTAAGTAGTAAGTAAGTAAGTAGTAAGTTATTTAAGTATAGTAGCTCCTGGTTGTTCTGACCGTCTCCATGGTGGTCCAGGCCTGTCTGAGTGGAGTGGTGAAGCAGTCGGGGAGGGGCCCTCCCTCTCTGCAGATGTTGGACTCTATCTCCATGCGCACAGAGTCCCCGAAGCCCAGAGGGTTGGTGGCCTGGAGTGAGAAATACCTGTAGGGGACACACAGGAACAAGGTGAGGACAATGGCTACCGGGGCTTAGGCAACTTAGGCTCTTAAATGTGAAGTGCGAGTGCCTATCTATTTAATTAGCAAATAGCTGCACACGTCATTTAGCATACGCATTAATACATCGCAACATGAATCATTTGCTCTATGCAATGACATAAATTGTTAGCAGCAATTTTGATTCAAAATCTTGAGACAGAGAAAAGCAATCAAATGTTTGTTTCTCAAGCTGTACGAATATTTTGTATTTTTACTGAATGAATTCACTTTCTGTCCATCAGCGCTACAATACATAATGCTTTACTTCCCGAAATGCTATCATCATCGTCATCATCCATCAAGTATGATGCATTCAAACGGTGGCTAATGTAGCGAACATAGTCGTAGTAGATGGTGACGGCACCTTCGGGTTCTCAGACGTCAATCACAACATTGACCAACATTGAATGTGTATTCAGAGCAGTGGGGAGATGGCCTACTTGTCGTAAAGGATCATGGCGTCATTCTGGGCCTCTTGTCCGTCGTACTGCCCCTTCTTGGCCGCCAGCTGGTCCTGGAAGTTGTCGGCTGCCAGCCAGAACTGAAGCACGTTCACGGCCTCTTCCTTCTCCATGTACTGGACACCAGAATAGACACACTTCATGTCACGTCACGTCACATCACATCACATCAACTAGGACAGAGACTCAGCGTCCGTTGGGGCTTTTAATGTGGAGTGTATGATTCTAGATTGAACACTTCCTCCAAGAGGATGGAATGAGCTAACAAATACATCAATGGTATTATTATACATATATAATGTTGTACTTGTAGTCAATATATGTTATATGTATATAAGTACTAATCTGTTATGCAGTGAACACTGTGGCGTCGAACGATGGATTGGATATTGATATGATGGTAGGCTGCCAAAACAAAACACTATCCTTCAATGTGTGTGGGGGGGGGGGGGACGACGACGACTCACCTCGGAGAAATAGAAGAGAGCCGACTCGCTAAACAAGATGTCGGCCAGATACACAGAGCCGCTGGTCAACACCTCGATCTGGTATTTACAGAAATGATGGCTCCGCAGGAACTCAGTAAAGTGCCTGGTGAGAGGAGTACACAGCAGACGTGCTGGTGAAGATGACAGAACTGAGGACAGAGGCAGATGTCACATGTAGGAAGGGAGTGGCGGGGCATGAGGGCTTTTATTTTGGAGGAGATACACATGAACAGGAACTCACTGTTGTTCTAGGAGAAGAAACACTACCGACTGTGCAATGACGTAGCAGTTTGGATCCACCAGCCCATCCTCCCCACATATCTTAGCTGCCCAGGGTGAGGGAGGGGGGAGAGAGAGATTGATCAAGGGGGGAAAAAAAGATAAGAGTGTTGCCTAAGTCAAACCAAAACAATGTTTAGTCTCCGTTCATAAATCAAAATGGTGTAGTCAGTAGGCATTGATATTCGTTCTTTACACATTTTATGACTTTATGAGATTGTGCATTTGAATAAGTCTTTCCAGGGGGCCCATAAGGACAAACAGTAGGGCGCGAAGAGCAGATGGCTGCTTTACCAACTATGTCGTTTCTGATCTGCTCTGTGATGGGAATGGGTCTCACTGCGTCTGGAGAGATGTACTTTGTAAAGATGGTGACTGCGTCACTCTCTATACCTGAAACACAGACCACACTCCACAATCATCCTGCAGTCCTCGTCCGTTTTCCTTCAATTATGGTTTTATTGGGGAGAATTTATTAGGAGTCAATTAGACATTTCTCTTCAGTATAATGAACAATGACTTCTGAACTTTGGGATCTTTTCTGAGCACATTATGCAGCAAGTGTGACTCCCAGAGGTGGACATAAAGTGAGAAGGACACCTACTCTTGATCAGGTTGTCGGAGAGGTCTCTCAGGGCGCTGGTCGACGGCAGCTTGAGGGGCGTGCCCGCCCTGGACGTGGGGGTCTGTCGGCCGGATGTAACGGGGGTCCCAGGCCTCTCGTCTCCGTCCACACCGAGGGTCTCCCTGTGTGGGACCTGGGGGACAGGGCCCTCCCTGCTACCGTCCCATACACCCAGCCCAGCGGTGGCGGTCGGCGTCCCCGGAGCCTCTGCCCCCTCGGGGGAGGACGGGACGGGCTCGGCCAGGGAGCTGTGCTTGACCGAGTTCAGGCTGTGGGCTCGGACCCGGGACCAGCTGCTGGAGCGGAAGCGCTCGGCCTCCAGCCAGAAGCGCGCCAGGTGGTCGGCGCCCCGCGTCTCCAGGAACTGGATGTAGTAGGGCACGGCCACGCCGTCCCGCACGATCTGCTCCAGCGTCTTCGACAGCCGGGAGCGGGTCTCCTGGGACATGTAGTTGACGCTGGAGCGCCCTGTGACACACACACACACACACACACACACACGAGTGAAAGTTAATGTCAAAGTACTCAAGTTTCCTTTAAAATATTTAACATAGCGTCGATGCCAAGTCAGTTGTATTTTAATTAGCCCTTGATCACAGTAACAGTCTCAAAGGGCTTCTTAGGCCCACATTATACAATTTATAAAAATAGTTATGTTCAAATACACCTAAAATATAAATATACAAGTAAAATAATACACACATCCATTAGTTAGATCTGGATACTAAAATGCACATTCAAAGTGTTTCTATGCTAGTACTCTTTTGACGCATAGCATTGATGTTTCTTTATCATCCGTCTCCATCATTGTTCTTCAATATGTAGTACACCTAGATCACAAGACCACACCTAGCATTCTGTCCTGCCCAACAGGTTTTCATAACCTTTTAAAAAATTAAGAAGAAAAAAACTGTCCAACCAGGTCATGAAAGGAGCAAGGAGAGAGACCGTTTGTTTCTGTTTGTTTTTCTGATCATCTATTCGATGTGGCACAGTGTCCCGCCAGGTAACTCCGGAGCAACCTCACCTCAGCTACTTGTTTAACTCTCTCTGCCTCACCTCATCTATTTGTTCAACTCTCACTGATGCACCTCAGCTATTGTGGTGTTTGCTTAATAGCGTGCTCCTCTAGCCCTGTGACGCATGAAAGAGGCATTGTGTCTAACCTCAATGTCTCGCTCTCTACTTCGCCTTCAGGGCATCCATCCAGTGTACAGCATTGCTCTCTTTCGAGACGCTTTTCTAACATCCAGTGACAATCCGATTACATCTACCAAGATGGCCGTCGTACTATACTTAAACATGACACTTCCTTGTTGGTTTATTTCTAGATGAGAAGTATATAGATGGTCTCTTCAGTTTTCTCAGGGAACACACAGTGCAAGACTCAAACTAAAGCCGGACAACATCAAGACAAGCCAGAGTAGCACACGGTCACATTTCCTTTTTTACATAATCATAATCAAAACAGCCGATGCCAATGTGTTATACCCTTTGTATATTTTATTGCCCCTACACTTATTTAGCCTTTGGACTGTGTACATATGGCGTCAAAAGCAGCACTCTGTAAACCCAGCAAAATTGTTTCCAGCAGGTCAACAAAACGGTGTTAACCAACGGAAGCCATCAGCTACAAGCAAGGCTGTGGTGGCGTGAGCTCTAGTGAGCCCATGCTGTAGCTAAGCCAACACATTGAACTGACTTCTGCTTTTCCTCATTCTTCTAATCCTCTTCCTTTTTTCAGTCCCTGCGAGGTCTCCTATCAGAGAGGCTACCTTAAATCAGTAAATTAGCCACACTCTCAATCTCAAAAGCTGCAGCACTGGTTCTTCCAGCCGGACTATGTGTTGCCCCACACAAACACACACTCTAGAGAGGACCTGCTCTTACATGTCACTTCGCTGCTCTGGGCTTCGAAACACAACCTCACAGTGGAACCTTGAGCTTACCAAGCCAGAAAACTGATTGGTCTGACCATTAATATACTATTTATCCAAAGTGATTTGCAGTGAGTTGAGATACAGACACTTTAGGAGCGGGTAGGGGGGTAGGCATCTTGCACAAGGATACATACAGGTTAGGCTGCACTCATTAGGGGTTCGAACCCAGCACCTTTCGGCCTGGATTCGAAAACTCTAGCCACCACTACACTCTCCAGTCCCCTGATTTGTACCTGTTTGAACCGAGGCCTAACCTTAACCTTGTTGTGTAAGTGTAAGCACTCGGCCGTGTTTGACCAATCAAATACGGCCAACCATTTACATCGCCTAGTTGGCACTCTTGATTGAGGGCGTTTTCAAATTCAAGACCCCCCCCCCATACCAAGGTCCCCGAAGTGGGCCGCCTCCATGTGGCTGGGCTGCTTCTTGAGGATGGCGGTGCGTCCGCGGGCGAAAGAGTCCATGTTGGCAGAGATGGCATTGATGGCCACATGGCTGGGTCCTGCGGCCTCCTGGATGGCGTGTTGGTTCCTCAAGCCCCCCAGCGATGGAGAGTGAGGGCTGGCTGGAGGAGCAGGGACTGGGAGTAGGGGTGGATGGGTAAGAGACCCAGCAGTTAGGCAGCAGCATGGAAGAATAAATGGAGCATTTCATTCAACAATGCCCCTAACAGTGTTTTGGGTCACAGCCTGAATGTGTGACTTTCAGAGTAATTTGTGTGAGACGGAGGGGTCTTTTGAGGAATGTGAAAGGTCTACTGAATGAAATCACAGTGTTTGTGAGGGACGCGAGAAGACAGATCCGTCAGTGTTCTAGTGCAAACTTGGTTCTGGAGACAAACAAACAAAAAAGTGAAAAGCTGGAAAGCAGCACTTCATTTCCCAATAATGAATACACTCATATTTTACTTAAAGCTGAATTACATTGAAGACTGTGGTAAATATAAAACCTCTTCAAACAAGGACATATCCGCATCCAGAGGTAAAGCATAACTTAAGTTTTAGTATACATCTTTTTTTTAACTAGCGGTTGCTTCGAACCGTTTTCAGTGTAGGGTACCACCGCCATAACTCTGTGAAAACAATGGTAATTCAGCACCCACCTCTATTTACTTTAGCATCTGCTGGTCTCTCAGCTTCTTTGCTTTTGGCTGGAGGAGGCAAAATAAAGAACAGGGATGTAATAAGAGATGGTTCACAACACACTTTGTTATTCTACAGAGTGGACTGCGCTGTGGGTCACTGAGCAGCATATGGCTTAGTAGTAAAGAATAATAATGGGTGTAAATGGTAAGCTGGAGTATCACAATAAACACAAGGACGTTTTGGCCAATCCCAGAATGAAAATACCATTCTAAAACAATTCACCTGAGTCTAACATGTGAGTAAATTGTGATCTGAGGTCTAGTAACAGACAAAAACAAGCGTTTTCTTTCTCTCTGCCTTTTCAAACCTCATGTATTATTTTGCATCACGCAAGCACATATTTTACACTTTTACTTCTCATGACTGTATGATACCACTGAATGACTATAAACTGTAATACTGAACTATTGCATAGCCATTACAAAAGGTACAGAATTCATTAAAGGATGATACAGCAAATCTCTGGAAAAAAAGTACAACATATGAATATGGATATAAATGACCCACTCAGGACACCAGTCCAAAGACATGACCCTGATAATGGAAGCCAAATACAAATAAAATATTAACAGTACAGGCCTGAAATCTTTCCTGTCAATTAGAAAGCAAACATGTTTTGAACCTAAACACACATCATGTCTTTCGATTCAAATATCACAATTTGTTGTGATAACAGATTGTATGACACAGTGCACCAAACAGATTGTCTGCATCTGCATTAAAGTACATTTATGCTTTGCTTAATACTATTTTGTCATTTGGGAGAAACTCTTAACCAAAGGGACTTACATTGAAGTCAGACACATGTTGTTAAAGTATAAGTCACGTTGAAATTAGACACAAGTACATGGGTCACGGTTCTTGCTCAATGGTGCCTATAGGATGTGGACATTGGGTGCGGAACCCAGTACCTTTCGGCATTATACGTTAAGGGATTATCATATTACAATACAGTACCCTACTTCGGAAAAAGGTTTTCGGAAATATACGTGACACATATACATCAATGAAAGCAGTTACTTTTGTTAATTGGGACTGCAGACTACAAAGGCAATGCCACCGCCTCCTTGAGTGTTGGTATTCAGAAACACCCTCACGTGACTTTCTGGTAATAGCAACCTCATGGGATTGAATGAATCACGGCGTTTATTAAAATGATCATGCAGATTAAGGAAGTAACGGTTGATTCAATGTATACATTTCCTATTTGCATAGACCATAGCAGAATATCAGCAGCTCCTTTTGACTGATGATTTAGCACAACATCTGTATGCTGGCCGACACTGCGTTTTTTAAGGAAGCAGCAGACATATTTACACATTCATACAATTGATTGATACCTCAAATAATGTTTATGGAGGTTATGTATCAAACACTTGGCTTTATCACTGGGTGGTGAACGGTGGATGAGCATCCTTCAGTGCTCCGCCGTGAACCTAGCTTGCCTTAGCGCTGACGCTGGCAATCGCAGAAAGCTATATTTAAATCAGAATGAATGATCGCGTGAATTCTCGCTTGAGTCTGCAGTGACAATGTCAACACAAAGAGATGTCGTCCATTAATATTTAAGAGACAAACTATCAAGAGCCATTTGATAAAACTATGTAGCGTTTACGTTAACGTTACACCCTTGCAAATGCTTCCTCACCTTTCCTCTTGAAAAACGACATGACGATTTTCCCACTCTATGTATCCTCAGCTCTGAGACACCATTCTGTGAATTTGCGAGTCCCTTCATTCAAATTCACCTGTTGTTTACTTAAAAAGCAAATTGTTTGTTTGCAGGTGATTATGGACTGTCAAATCAGGATTTTCTCCAGTGGGTAACCAGTTCAGTCGCCATGTTGTCAATAAACGTCTCACTTCCGGACCGATGCAGCAGAAGCATTGTGGGAAACTGTAATTCAGTCAATGTGCACGGAAGACGGCAGCATTTCCTTACTTTCAATTCACAACTATTGAGTCAGCTGAAAAGTTAAAATCGGTCTACATGAAATTTTGCATAATACATATTTGCAAAGTAAACAACACCCAGGTTTGAGTTAGTGTTCTTTTTTTCTTTTGAGTAACTAAGCCAACTGAAGGAACAGGTGGCCACCAACATATATAGAAGTTGAACTTGTTTGACATGAAATATGTCTCATCATGAGACCATTCAGATGTTCAAGTTTGCATTTCAGAATGAATATCTGCAGAGAGAAACAGAATGCAAACTCACGAGATCAGCAGGGTATCACAGGGCTAATAAAATGTAGTGATTGCATGTAAGACAATCCAGAAATGTCTCATTTGAAATTATTTATACAAAAGAAATATTTGACACCATCACATATATATTAGATGTTTATCCATTTAATGTGAGGTTTATTAAAAGATTAGCGCTTGCTAGAATCGTGAACACAATGATGTTCCTTTTTTCTTAATCTCGTCCAATGGCATGGGCCTCCTGTGGCCTGTCGATGCGGTAGACGTATTCAGCAGGCAGGAAGTAGCCCACATACTCCACCGTGTCAGGTGTGGTATCTATGTAATAATGACCCCCTTCACCGTGATGGCTGAAGCAATGGGTGTGCTCCACACGCAGGTCCAGCCCCTGGTTACCAGATTGACAAACAAAAGACCAATTGAAGATTCTGACATCAGTTTCATCACAAAAATGTATTCAAAGTGTAGCATTTGCATGTAGGACAATAAATACTGCATGCATGTGGAGTTGTAAATGATGCTGCCAGTAGGTGAAAATAAACTACTGATGGTTAATCTACAGACACTTCTGTTAAAAATGGTAAACACTTTACTCACCGGGTCTCTGGATACGAACACAGACAGACAGATGATTGGTGCGTTGACCTCATAGTGTTTCAGCCAATCATTGACCTCGTCATCGGTGTTTAGGGGACAGATGGAAAACTCTCTTGGCTGTGAGAGCAATCATAAGTAGACAACAAAAAAAAAAAAACTCTACTTCAACCAAATGTGATGAGACAAAAAATAAAAAAGGCCAAATGAGCAGCATGTTTGATTACATCATATATTGGAATAACAAACAGCATAACAAACAGAAACCTCATTGTTGTTTTTCTAATACCATTATGTGAATTTTTGCTTTTCCTTTCTGGATGATAAAGGTGCCACCCAGAGCCAGGCTTTTATCAGGGTAGTGGGCTTCAAGAGTCTTCCTCATGGCAGTGACAAGGCTGTCCTCTCCGGTTCTCATTTTGACCCTCACCTCTATGACCTGGAATAGGCAGACATGGATAAGAGGTTTAGTGAAGTGGAGCGTTCCCTTTGGGTGGAGTTTTTCATTTTGTTAATGTGTGTCCAAAACTTAGAAGAGGGGGCCCTCTGTTATTTACTTGAAAACCTGCAAGTCGTGCTGTTTACATTAATACATAACCAGAGGGGTTTCCCAATTATGGAGGGGGAAGGGCAGCGGGGGACAACTGACAAATAATGAAAAGTGCAATCGTCAAAGAAGCCCAATGCAGGGAGGAACTGGTAGCTAATGTTTTAAACCTACATATGACATACACGTATACTGTATTTGTAATATGTGTCATAAAATAAAGTCCTATATTGGGCTTTAATCTGCTGTGCCTGCTAAAAATGATGCAACAAATTACCATTAGGCTACAAACAATTAGTATTACAAAAAATATATTTAATATAGAACTCAATGTTGTAAGTGCAAATGTCTGCAAAACATTTGTTACATTGTAATTATTAAGGGGGAAAAGAAATTCAGCTCACCTTTCCAGGTTTTCCTTCACAAGCATACAGATTGCCCATCAGCCCAAAGTGGCAGTCTGGGAATGTGTCGCTATACCTTTCTTGTAGGCACTTGCCATTGGCTGGATTGATGGAGGAGAAGTAGCTGCCATTCACTGCAGGCCTTCCCTCTGTCTCTGTCTTGACCAGGGGCATCAACTGTGGAAATCACTGCATTTGCTACCACTATACCACGGATTTAAAGTAAAACATTAGATAACAGTAGTAGGCCTATACCTCTGCGTTCATTCCAACAACTCTAGAAGGTGCAGCTGCTGCACCGAGGATGAATGCTCCTGGAAGTTCCACCTCTTTTGATACAGTGTTCATGTCGTACTCCTTGAGATGAGAGGAGAGGAGATGAGATGGTTTTAACTTAGTTCACAGTTTCAACTGGAGCACAACTAAGGAACCGTTTGGCTGGTGAAAGTACCTTGTGCCTCTGTACCAGAGGAACGAGATAAGGTACACCACCAACATCAGTAATACGAGGATTCCCGCACAAGCCTACATTGTGGAAATGAAATAAAGCATGTGGTCGTAGTTGTTTTGGACGAAAGAAAGGCGTTTGACGTGCATTCTGACAAGGTAGTTAGATACATTTGAGGGCTGCACATAGATCGCTGAACTAGCTCCACTTTATAACAGACCTTTGACCGGAAACTGAAACGGCTCTTTGGTCAGGTCTGGACAGTCGACAACACCAACTTGAACGTCAGCAAAATTTTTGTTTAACCCCGATTCCAATACTGCAAAACACAAACAAATACATTGGATACATATTTGTAATAATATTTTGAAAACATGTAATTAAAACAATGCATTACCATTGCACAGTTCCTCTAAAGCTGGACAATGTAACAGCTTTTTTTCGGTCTTGGTTATAGTTGCCATTTCTTGCTTGCAACTAGTACACCAGTCAAATCAACCAGGAAAAAGAAAAAACGCATATTTATACGGTTCTCTGTAGCTGATTGGTCAGATCCTTGTTGTACACGCCCACTTTATATTTCACTTCCTGGTTAACTTTACCACATGTGTTGCCGTGTGTTGTGTTGACAGTTGCGTTTATCAACTCAAGTAATCCTACGCTTTGGCACATTAGTATGTCATTTATACCTGCAATGGTGATCATTTTCTATGACAGCAATCAGGAGAGGACCAGAATACATAGGCGACACTTGGTTTTTTGCGATAAGCCGTTATAACGTTACATCTTCTACAGTTCTCTCATTTGTGATTTATAATTTGCCAGACGATGGAAGATATTGATAACGTTCAGGAATTTACTCAATGTGATGATATTCACGACCTGGTACCGGGTCAGACCTCTCCGGTCATTCTTGAGTCCCCTACTTCTGAAATGATCGAGGAAATATCGGCATATTTTGAGGCTTCGCAAGGTATGCTGGGTAACTCTTCAGAAGCATCCCTGTTCACGGCCGCCGAAAGGTAATATATAGATACAGAATCTCTATTACAACTGCCTTTAATAAGAAACCGGTGTGTGTCTGGGTCTTGTGTAACTTGAAACGTGTTACAATGCATCGTCAACATACCCGTTTTGCTACATGTTTGTAAATAGTTCACTACTTTGTCTTTTCAGTGAATCGATCGAACGTCCGGTCATTACTAAAGTCCCGGTGTCACGGGCGCACCGATATCGTCGAAGCGGACGGTCAGACGCCACAACTGCCAGTGAAGAAAGTGGAAGTGAAAGCGCATCGTCTGTTAATCAGCCAGTCCGCTCCTCTGCCAGGTGCAAGAATCTCAAGGGGAGAAAAAAGTGGGCATTCCAAGCATTTCGCTCCCCCTTCCTTGAAGGGAATAGTTTCAATACAACCTTGCCTTTATTGAAGAGAAGCATTTTTTCAACCATCCAGCAAGAGGCAAAACTTAAGGTAACCCTCCTGAACACCGTTTTAATGTAAATTGTTTGGTTTACTGTTTGTTCGGTATCTTGTTTATTTTTCAATTGTTTTATTTGTTTTTGTCAACAGACCTACGCTGTTGGAGGTTTCTTAAAATGCATCAGGTTGTGGCACAGAGTTAACAAAGAACAATATGTCCAAGCGTCTTCTTTACCGGCTGTTTACATGGACGCTGACGAAACATTGTCACCATTGTCTGAGTGAGTATTTCTAAATAATTGACTTGTGTAATATAAGATCTGATAGTAGACTAGCTCAAATTTCGGTGAACAGGGCGTTTCACTTTCTTTCGCTTCATATTTGTTTGGCCAATCATGTTGCTGGAGGTAGGGCTCTGTACAGGTGTTATTGGTGAACAGCTAACACAAACTGCACCAGCCATCACCAGTCCGTTGGGAAGACAAGCTAAACCATCCTGTTTGGATACTGACGTTCTTAGAAAAAGTGTCAGTTTCTGTAAAGGTTTCAAATCATAACAGTGTAGACTGGCCACTGTAGAAATACACTTCCGAAAGCTTCATCCACCCGAGTGAATTAGTTTATCTTTGGTAGAATATCTACGTAATGAAACAGGAAACAAGACAGAAGTCAACCCCATTCACTTTCTGGTGTTTTGCTAATTCCAAGATTAGGTTGAGAAGTGTAGTTTGTCTTTGTAATAATTTTTAACAAATCGTTTCTATTGCAGGGGGAATGAAACATCGGATGAGGACGGCATCAAAGTTGTGGTAAGGAGTAACAAGAATCTTGCAGCAAATCAGTTTTGTTGTTATTTGGGAGATCTATCCCTTTTCATTTTATCTATTGCCTTTAATTCAATTGAGAGGTCCCTCGTATTGTGCTAAATAGTGGTTTACAAATAAATGTTTATATGTTTACATCTTGCAGGGTAATGATTTTTTCGTCAAATCGACGAAAGGGCAGTGCCCTCGGAGGCAGGGGAGCGTTCCATCGTCTTCCCAAACCAAAATCCACATCCATGCGAATACAGTAACACAGACAAAGAGGAGTAAAACAGTGAAACGAGTAAGAGGACGTGGTTCTCTGCCTGTCGATAAAACGGAATCTCTTTCCAAGAATGGAAGGACAAGTAACCGAGCTAAAGGAGTAAGGGGATGTTGTACTCGGCCTGTCGATGAAACCCTATCTCATGACAAGAATAGACCCAGTTCCCCACCGCACCCTGGTCCACCAGAGGAGGAGGGGAGCATAGCGTCAACCCAACCCGAAGATCATTTGATAATTGAGTCCACAGGCGATAGCGCCATCCTAGAGGAGTCCAGCGGCCTGGTCTTGCAGAAGGACCCCAGCTCAGACGTTGCGCGTGTCCAACAGGTAACCCCTCCTTCGGAAATGCCGTGCACAAGCGATAACATCAGTGCTGGCAACAGGCAACCCGATGTGGTCAGGGAGAGCGTTTGTAGGAGTCCTGATCTCAGTAAAACAAAGACGAAGAGGAATAGCAAAAGCAAGAAAGTAATTTGTAAGGTAGTGGTTGAGTTGGCCCCTGGCGTGCCTGACAAACATGAAAACAACGGTGATGAGCAGCAAAGGAAAAGAAGAGAGAGGGAAAAAAAGGAACTTAAAGTCACAGAGGAAGAGGAAATCAACATTTCATTAGACGGGCCTTGCCCTGCTTTAGGGACTCCCGATGCGTTAGGGACTCCCGATGCCTCACAGCCAACGTCAGATTCCACCATGATCAACAATGACCAAAGCTTAAATCCTTCAGTGGACCAGTTAGAAGATCTATGGAAACCAAGGAAAAAGAGCAAGAAGAAGAAACCGAGGACAAATGGTGTCGTTACAGTGGGAGAGGTGAACGTTTTGGACACATTTTCTACTCACGAGACCAGTACTCTGAATGAAACTACCACGGTAGGGTTTATAAAACGGAAGAGGAAAAAGGACAAGATGGCCCCCTGTTCAGAAGACCCTGAAACCAACCCAGAGGCAGAGACCACTGAGGGTGTGAACCCTTTCAAACACCCTGCAGACCAAGAGGTTGCTCTGGAGGAAGATGCTTTAGAGACGTCTGATGTTTCACAGAAAACGATAGGGTCCGCCATGAGCATCACCTTCAATAACGATGACGTCGACGTGGAGCATGCAAGAAGAAAAAATAAGAAAAAGGAAAAGAAACGTAAAGTCGCAGAGGAAGAGGAAATCAACATGTCATTAGATGGGCCATGTCCTGCCTTAGAGACTTCAGATATTTCACAGTCAGGGTCAGCCATGACCGTCATCAACAACAACGATGATGATGAGCACAGGAAAAGAAAAAGGAGGAAAAAAGGAAATAAACTTAAAGTCTCATCAGGGGAG
Source organism: Lota lota (assembly GCA_026745465.1). Taxonomy (NCBI): domain Eukaryota; kingdom Metazoa; phylum Chordata; class Actinopteri; order Gadiformes; family Lotidae; genus Lota; species Lota lota. The sequence goes on along the minus strand of JACYXH010000310.1, from coordinate 975,275 downwards.
GAAATCAACATGTCATTAGACGGGCCTTGTCCTGCTGTAGAGACTTCTGATGTTTCACAGAGAACCTCAAAGTCTATCAACAACAACAATGACCATAGCTTAGATGGTTCAGTGGACCAGTTAGAAGATCTATGGAAACCAAGGAAAAAGAGCAAGAAGAAGAAATCGAGGACAAATGGTGTCGTTACAGAGGAAGAGGTGAACGTTGTGGACACAGTTTCTACTCACGAGACCAGTACTCTGACTGAAACTACAGCAGGGTTTAAAAAATGGAAAAGTAAAAAGGACAAGATGGGCCACTGCCCTGAAGACCCGCAAACCAACCCAGAGGCAGATAATACTGAGAGTGAGCAGAGCCCTTTCAAACAGCCTGCAGGCCGAGAGGTTGAATGTCAGAGGAAGAAACGCAGGAAGCAGAAAATGTCTGAAACAACACAATACGCAATCTGTGAGGACACACTAGTAGAGGTTAGCGGCTTGACTTCTGTGCGTGAAAAAAAAAGGAAGCTGCGCCATTCGTTCCTGAGTGATGACACGGTGGAAAATCACCCCAAACCAAACCGTTCTGTCACCGGTTTCGACAACCGCGGACAAAACCACAAAAGCACAGACGAACACATCAGCACTTGTGACGTTGACACGGAACCTGTGGAAAATAGCGAAACACCGGTGGATTCTCTGATGGGCCCCAGCGAGATAGTCAAGACAAAAAAGAAAAATAAACGAGCGAGAGATGCTTCAAGGGTGTACGAGGCGTGCGAGGGCAGCTTGCTGGACGTGAGGAGCTCAGCAGAACCTGGCGATGATATAGTGAGGAGGAAGAAGAAGAAGAAGAAGAAAGATAAAGCGGACAGGGAGTCAGAATCACCCGTGGTGGTGGAAAGGGAGACTCCAGACGATATTGAGACCGCTGTATTGATGAAGAAATATAAATGTAAAAAGAACACTCGCCCCCCTTCTCAAGGGAGCACCCTGACCAAAGCATGTGTTGAATCGGGGGTAACCACGCCGACCGACTCCGTCACCATCTCACCCCGGCGATGTTTACCCGTAGTTGACGCCGATGCCACACAAGGTGGCAACGCGGCAATTCTTAACGATGACTCTACCGTGAAGAAGAAAATGGGCAAGAAGAGGGAGAAAAATACAAGTGTATCTGGGACATGTGACTCCGTGCCAGAACCGGCCATAAGAACCACCACTGAACCACTGCAACACTGGACCCCTGAAACAGAGTTGTGTTTGAAGAAGAAAAAAAAGAAAAAGAAGGATAGGAGAGTAATGGACCGGATTGAGACAGCAACTGACCCTGGGGTGATAGAGGCCCAGCACTCGAGTCACGAGGCAGAGGTTACGTCACACAACCCCGCACCGCTGGAGAGCCGGACACAGATGCATTATGAATCAAGTTATTCCAGGCGTAATAAGAAATGCTATCTTTAGTCAAGGACAGGACTTTCTTGACACAGACTCGATATTGACATGAAAGGTTTATGTTGGATGTTTATTTATATTAAATGTTTTAGGAATTTTAAGTTACCAGAATATGAACCCATCTGTGTGGAGTTATTTGTTCTGGATTTGTGAACTGAAGACTTAAATAGATTCTTATGTTTACGTAGGAAAAGTCTTTATTTTATAAATGCTTATTTTAGGGTAACCTTTCATTGAATTCCTTCAGCTTTTATTTAAAGAATCAAAGCTCTATATTTGAGTGCAATTCAAGTAGGGTTTAATGGGTTTAAATGTGTGTTTATGAGTTGACAATAAACATACCTTTCAGCCTAATGCAGACTACATTTATAGAAAGCAAGGCAGTGGCTCTTTCCTCAGGTTAATGAAAACTTCCATGCCAGCAAACACCTGTAGACCATGGTCTACAGGTCACTCACCGAGAGTGTTTTCCCCTTTAACATCATCTCCTGGTATGGAAACCTCTCAAGACACAGGAACAAGCGTACCCAGGTGGTCAACCAGGCCTGCAAGATCACTGGAGACATACAATTGCAACTCCAGAACCTATACAATCGGTCCTTAACCAAGAAGGCTGGTCTTGGTTAAGGGAGGGGTCTATAATAACCCCTCCCACCCCTTTCACTCTTCATTCCATCTGTTGCCATCTGGCAGGAGGGTCAAGGTCCCACTAGCCAGGCAGATAGGTACAATAAATAATTTGTGCCCTCTGCTGTGACCATTTGAAACAGGGACATAATAAAATAACTCTTCTTCCCCCCCCCCCCCCCCCCATAGCCCATGAGCAATGCTGCTGCTGAAAAAATATTTTATATACTGTATATTGTGTACTGTCTGATTTATGCTGTGTACAGTGTTCTATACTGTGTACCGTCTATTTGTAATGTGTTGCCAGGTTGCTGAAGACAAATTTCCGTTTTATGATAAATTAAATGGACAACATTTTCTTATTTTATTTTTCTAATATTTTCTGTGACTACACAGCCAATAACCAATGGTCTACATAGCCTACCTGTGCCCATTTATTTTTTTAACCAAAATTATGCTATAATTGAATGGTAGACCTAATTGAATCAGTGGGTCAGAGGTAACATTTGAATTAATGTTTCATATTAGAAGGTAGAAGACAATAATTTAGTATAATTACAGTAGGAAATTATTTCTTTGATATTGATTTTTGTATGAATATACATGATACATTTAGCTTCAGAATGCCAAGAATGGCAATATTATGTCATAATATTTTAACGCAGAGCGTTATTTTGGATTCATCAGCGAATGGAAAAGAGGGGGCGGGACAGAGGGAATTGGGCGTACACCAAAGCACAGCTCAGACTCCGACCACAACGGTGTTACGTGTGGCCATAATAACCCAGCGACCAAATTATGTAAGTGTATAGTACTTACTCTCACAGTAGGCGTCAAGGAAACGACAGCGCAGCATTTTACTCCGCCAGTCCGAGAGTTGCACAAAAAATTATTTTACAAACGGAACTATTTTGTCTCCAACATGTCTTCAAATAACGTTGCTAGTTTTAATGAGGCGAGAAGAGTCGCTATATTCGGAGGTACACATGGAAATGAAATGTCCGGAGTGACACTTGTAAACCTATGGATGATGAACAGCAGAGAAGAGATACAGAGGAAGGGGGTCGATACGAAACCCTTCATCACTAACCCAAAGGCAGTGGAGAAATGCTCCAGATACGTGGATACAGATTTGAACCGGGCATTTACAACAGCGAATCTCAGGTAAACGTAAAATATTCTAGTGATACTGCGTTAGTAGGCTACCTCCAGTAGCGGATCGTGCCTGCAATACTGTAGCTTACCTACAGACAGGTTGCCTTGGCCAAAAAACGGTATAATGAGCGATATAATCACACATAAAACACAGCCTACGTGTGCTATCGATCAACGTTGTAAGATTTGAGACGTCAAAAAAGTAGCCTAACCAGGTATAGTCCTCTAAAGGTTATAGACCTTGTCATGTTTATTATTGAACAGGAATGCGCAACAGAGCGTTTAAGATAGGCCTACGATCATACTATTTACATATTTACTGTCATATATTTTTTTAACGGTTTAATTACATGATTAATTCAAAAAGCATTCTCAGGTGGCCTAGTACTACACGATCAGCGTTACAGCTCTGAGTCCATCCAAAACAGCTGAGCAGAGCCAGCTTGCAGCCAGGCCGAAAACGTGAGCGGAATGTGACTGAGTTTCAAATGACGGATGACTTTTCCATCGTTCTCGTGAAGTAGAGCGTACATAAAGCAACCTACTACACAAACAAACATTTGAATCATACACATCCAAACCGTCCACGCCATTTTACAGACGTTGTTTGATTTATATTATGTTGATATCTTTAGGCTACAGCTGTCGTCCTACGGAAGAGGGTTTAGATAAGGTAAGAATTCTGAGATTAAAGTCAGAGTTTTGACTTTTAAAGTCAGAATTCTGACTTTATACTCTGAATTCTGATTTTATACTCTGAATTCTGATTTTATACTCTGAATTCTGACTTTAAACTCAGAACTCAACAACAACAAAATCACGTGGCCCTAATCCTCTTCCGTAGTTCTCCAGTTTATTTGATGTCAAATAAAATTGAGTGGGCCCACGCTTCAGCGTCGAACTGTTTGGAATGGTTGCAGACTGGGAAGATTAGCAACATGAAAAGGCGTTGTAAAAACAGTCCTGCTTGGAATTAAAAATAGATTACTGCACAGTGCCCTTTATACATGAACTCTGTTCCTTGAGCGTGTTTTGCTCACGTGGGTCTGCGCGCCCGCGCGCGCGTGTGTGTGTAAGAGAGAGAGAGTGGCTCTTAATGTATGTTTTTGCTTGATTGGCATGGCTTAGCCAATATTCATTTAAATTTAAATTTCACGATTGACTGCATGCTGACAAAGCCCGCCGAATGTTTCCGTATTGTGGTCCCTTTACAAGCTAGAAAATACCAGTGTGCATGTGAGTGGAAACCAGGTGTGAGAGAACGGTGGAACAATGTGTTCCTTTTTGGGGAAGCTACCAGATTAGTTTTGTCTTTAGAAAGTGTTCTTTTATTTTCATTCTCCGTGTCTTTTTTAAGACCAAAGACTTGATTTATTTTTCTTCAGGTTGAAAAACACATTGTTACATAATGCAAAGCCTTTTAAGCCATTATTTCCTTACAGTAGGCCTACTGTTGTATTAGTCACTACATTTGCTTTTATGATAATTCTCTAGCTTTTTCCCCTTTTAGGTTTGAAGGTTTTATTATTAGAGACTGAAGAAGATCTAGAATTCTGGTTGTTTTGTACGTGACACTGGGTTGCTCTTTGTTAGGAATTTGTTTCTTACTTTTTTGGTTGTAGCCCATAATGCTACAACCAAATGGTGCTTTTGAACCACACTGTATTATTTTAGACTAGATAACCTTGTACCAATCATTGACACTCAGTTATTCATGCAATGCAGTTTGCCCGTTCACACTTAGCTGATAAGCTGTGTTTATTGGTTAAATTGACATTATAAACAGATTACTCAACTAGTTCTCTATTCAACCCAGTGCCCCAAGTGGGAAGGACTTGCCCTACGAGGTGCAAAGAGCCCAGGAGATTAACAGGCTGTTCGGACCTAAAGGGAGCTCGGAGGCCTATGATGTGATCTTTGACCTCCACAACACCACTTCCAACATGGGCTGTACGCTCATACTGGAAAGCTCCAAAGACCACTTCAACCTGCAGATGATGAACTACATCAAGGTGACCAATATAGGTTAATATTAAGTAGTATTAACTGCTTCTGCTATGAGTGTCTGTGTCTGAGATAGGTTTGATATGGGGTTTTCAGTCTAGAGAGGGTAGTGAAGGTTGACTTTCTGTTCCTAGATGGGTGAATGTTCTCCAAAATGGGAGTTGCTTTAGAAAGGCTAAGTGACTCAGAGTTCCTTACATAATCATCAGCCGACTTGCGTGTGAAAGCAAGTAATGCATTATCCAAAAACCATCCAATGAATTACTTTTCTGGGCAAGACTTATCTCCTTGAGTAATCATTAAAAAACAGTAAAGTCAACTTTGTGGAAACAAAAAAAACACAACAAAAAAAAACACCTCAACCATCCATATAAACAGTTAACAGTTACACAGTTACCTTACAATACCTGCCTTGATTTTGTCCTATAGAAGGCCATCGCACCAGACAGTTGTCCTGTACTGTTGAACGAAGACCCGGGTCTGAAATACGCCACTGCCCGATCTGTGGCCAAACACTCTGTCGGTGAGTCCAAAGTACGGCCTGAAGGGCACCCCGACACCTCCTTTAACCTTGGGGACCCTGCATCTTAACACCATGTATCGTCTCCTTGTGTCACCTAAATGTATACACATGCAAACATGTGTGTGTTTATTTTTGTTGTTGCAGGTTTGGAGGTAGGCCCTCAGCCTCAAGGCGTTCTGAGGAGCAACATCTTTGAAGCCATGAGAATCATATTGAAACATGCCCTGGACTTTATTGAATTATTTAATGAAGGTAAATGAGGCTGCCTGAGCTTGCACACAATTGCGGGAACCACTGGGCGATATTGCTAAATGTCGTATATCTTGCAAGAACAGACAAGTGTGCAGGAAATATGATTGTCTGACGCAAAAAGCCACCTACCATGCTTTGGAAAGCAGATCATGCTTTCCGAAATGTTTAGCATTTTATTTTTTATTCTGCATTAGCCCTTCCCCGTTCCCTTCCCTGCATCAAAACAAAACAAAACGAGATAAAAAGTGAAACAATGCTTGAAACTCCTAGGTAGGTCTGTTTTGCGCGTTCTGCTCCAAACAACAGTCACGTTAGGCTGGTTCCTTTTTAGATGTGTGGCTGCTGAATGGCAAGTTTGTTCGGACTTGGTTCATTTCCATGTCGTTGGGGCCGGCCTGCTGCCAACGGTTTGCTAATCTGCTGTTGTGAGAGCGAGCCACACTGGAGCTGGTTAACAGGCTGTTCTCGCTTCATGAATTGCTTCTCCTGTTCTGGATTTTGAAGGAACAACTCGTTTTGTTCTGTGGGATGTTTATTTTCGGCTATGCTGGGAAATGACATCCCCTGCTTTGTTCGTTTGTTGTACCCATCGGCTGATGGGTAGACTCTGCCGTTATATCTTTATGGCGATTTCTTGATGGATTTTGTAATTGGTATTGTATGATTCATCTGTAGCACTTGTTGGATCTGTGTTCCTTTTTTGTCTGACATGTATTCAAAAAAACTAAAGCATTTCTGTGCTCATGACCTGAAACGGATGCAAGCATCTCTTAAATACATTTACAGTATTTGTGAAGGGAGTTCTGACAAAGTCCAAAAAAGCGAATTAAATGTCTCTGAAAGGGAGGGAGTAAAGTGCAAAAAGAAGATGATTTATAAAATTTTGGAACAGACATAATCATACAATAATGTAATGTAATGTACAGCTTGGTAAAAATTCATAATTTTGTGAACTGTAATTGACACCATCTTATATTGTTTGTTTTTCCAAGTAATATAATATAATATAAATGAATAATAATAAAAAAAGAAATATATATGTGTGTGTTTCAGGTGTTGAATTTCCTCCGTGTACAGTAGACGTCTTCAAAGTCTCTGAAAGGATGGATTACCCCAGAGATGCCAACGGCAACATTATCGCCATGGTTCACCCCAATCTTCAGGTAAATAATCTCTCCCCCGACACCGTCACATACTCTTTACTACTGTGTCATTCAGCTTTTTATCCAAAGCGGATTACTATTACTTGTTGTAATACATTACAACAATTAATGAGTAATGGTTAACTCACTTAGTTCACATACTAGCTTGATGACTAACAAGGAGGACGTTTTTAAGTGGATGTGAGAATGTGTGTGCTAGCAGGTTGTTTGGGCAACAGTTTGGTTTATTTTTTCCTCTGTTTATTTCCCCTGTCGTGGCTGTTCCAGGACTGCGACTGGGAGCCCCTGACCCCGGGCGACCCAATGTTCCAAACGTTTGACGGCAAGACCATCCCCTACGAGGGGGAGAGCGCTGTGTACCCCACCTTCATCAATGAGGCAGCCTATTATGAGAAGCAGCAGGCCTTTGTGACCACGAGAAGAGAAACGTTGGCCGCCAACGCCATCAGGAAAGTGTAAAAAAAACCTGTGGTTTCATGCTAATTGGATTGAAGGAGCATGAAAACATTGGCGGTTGGAGATTGAAAAACCTCAGCAATAATATTTGGATTTTAAATGTTTTACTTCCTCCCTGTCTTTTCTTAAAAGGCACGTTGTGTCTGTGTGTTTTTCATCGTTATAATCTTGAGACAACAAGTTTCACCGCTCTGGTCTAATTTTGCAATGCATTTCTAGCAAAGAGCACTAATTAACTATGCAACAAACCTGTGGGAGTGTTGATTAGATCCTTTTGTAAAAGGGTTTGAATTTCAGACTACATTGTTGTGGGAACTATTTATGCTACTATTGTTATTTGCACATGATTTCTATTTTAGAAAAAGTGATTTGAATCACATTTTTTCGCCATTGTCATTGTAATGAGTGACTGAGTAACCATACACTGCCACTGATCTAATTCTAATTTATATTAATGCTTTATTTCCATAACTGCTCAGGAAGGCCATTTATGAACAGACATTTTGACCACTGACTTAAATGTATGAACTCATTTAAGAAATTGGTACGTTTTTGTGGCCTTCAACTGCAATAGCAACTTTTAAACCTCCAAAAGATAACCCTAGGGTTTGCATTTATGGTTCTATCCTATTGTTGCCTTAATAGAGATTTAAACGTGTTAGTATAGTGTAGTATGTTGTAACCATTTGTATAGTATATGTTTATTTTCAATGAACAACTGGGATGCACAATTATAAACCATATTTTTATGATGTTTGTTATTTTGAAATACTAGTGTATTGGATGTTAAACAGGGAAGATATATGTAATTTTTGACCTAACAATATGTTTTTTCCTGTGTTGTCTGTTGAAGATTTTCACTGTAATTTAGTAGTAAATCTATTTTCTGTAGGCATTACTTAGAGTAACATGCCTTTTAAATATTCTAACTTTTCTGAATCTTTAATTTAATATGCTCCAAAAACCGAACATTTTGATATGCTCAATAAACCGAACATGCTACACTTGACTAAAACTCTTGACAGTTTCGCGAATGTATCATTTCTTCTCTAGCCACAAGAGGGCAACACAGTCCCACAAATACAATGAATTCAGTCAGCTCTATACTTGCTCTTTCTATTGCTGTTCTCAATAGAACCCACTTTCTACATTGCAGAATAGCAGCGAAGACCTCAAATCCATACAGTGACACATAGACAGTAAAAGGTAAACATAAACTGGTTTACTTTTGCTGGTACCGTGTGGATATATCCTGAATAAATTTAAATATGAAGGCATGTTGAAGTTGTAAAAGTTCCACAAGCTTTTCTAGATGCTCGACCGATCGTCAATATCCTATGACGTCATGGGTGTGTGATGGTTTGTAGTAGGCCTACAGGAGTCTCAGGAGCTGCAGGCTGGTCACGGGCCCCCTCGCTATCTCTTCCTTCATTACAGTAACCTAATCAGGGCTTGGTAACATCATGCGGATCGATGAGTTTGCTCTGGCCAGAGAGCGCTTTGTGGAAGTGGAGTGAATCCTTCAGGTCTTGGAGAGGATCCAATAGGGTACTCGGAGGTATACCAAGCGTCATCACCTCACCTTACCATCTTTTCTTGTCTGTTTCTCTCTCTCTCTCTCTCTCTCTCTCTCTCCCCCCCCCCCCCCCCCCCCCCCCCCCCCCCCCCCCACAGGAATGTGTTTGTCCTCTCTTCATATCATATAGTATTACGTTGTACTGGAAGCTTTATGTCTGGCTGCGTGCCAGGGTTTCTAGTTGAATTAACTTGTTGTCGTTAATGCGTTTTTTACTTATTTGGATTCGGACCTGGATATCTGTGTTTGCTTAGCCTACTCTATTGTGTGTGTGTGTGTGTGTGTGTGTGTGTGTGTGTGTGTGTGTGTGTGTGTGTGCGCGCGCGTGCGTGCGCGCGCTCGTGTGTTGAATGCAAATAATGGTATGAACACACGAAACACTCATGTTTATACATTTTTGGAAGTAAAATGTATTGTCTCGTGTCTTACCATCAACGTCAAAAGGCCAAATGCTTTCCAGGGGAGAACAACTGGTTTTGTGTAGACTATAAATAGCACATATCACATGCACGAACTCAACGTCAAGCGTTGGGGCGTTTACAGACACAATGTTAACACCTCTTTCAGACATCGATCACTGGTGCCCCAAGCCTGTCAAATAGAGGCCTTTTACTAGGACATATGACCAGCCCCATTTGGCCTACAGCCTAAATGCATAGTCGCATGCATTTCCTATTCATTCTTATTTCCATATAGAATTTAATCCAGTTGAAAACAATCTGTCATTGTCTTAATTGACAAGTCGGGCAAAACCCGCCCTGAGAAAAATCACTGAAAACCGTTTATTGGATCTTCAACTGGTTCTACGTCATCAGCACTTCGATACCGGAAGACTCAAACTTTTTGGCACAGTTGGGTGAAGGTGGTAAACAGTTGTCCCGTCCCGCGTGTCGATTGCTGCTAACCTGCGCGTGAGACGGTTGTAGAGCGAGTCGCTGTGTGTTTACGGCGATGCTTTGAATCGTACATGTGTCGCAGAGAAACGAGTGACGGCGGGGAAGAGACGGGCTCTAACTATATACGAGGCAGGGGTGCTCCGAGACCGCGGCTGGCGACGGAGAGCGGCGTGGACGATGTGGGAGCAGGAAGAATTCGAAAAGCATTGGCGGAATGAATTTGCCGAAGGAGAAGTTCCTCGTATGGATTTAAATTCAGTGGAGGACGTTGAGACGGAGCTTGAGAAGTGCAAAGCCAATCTCAAACAGCTCCAAAGTGCACTTTCGAAGGAGAAATTCAAGGTGATATACCTCCAGACCACCATCTTGCGTCAGAAGAGAAGTTGTGACGGGGGGAAGTTTGGACGTAAAGATGAAAACTTCCATGCTCACACTGGGTTCAGCAAGATGGAGAATGGGAGCAAATTGTCTGGGGAGGGTTTAAAGCTGCCCGTGAGTGTGAAACTTCCGTCGCAAGGGGATGAAGGCGTTGGGGACCCACAGGGGAATGTAATCAGCCCGAGCGGCCGGTACGTGAGCAAGGTGAGCAGCAAGGCGGGTAAACCTATCCCCGTGCCGCCGAGGACGTCCAGCATGCCGAAAGGGAACCCGTTACCCCTAACCGTTGTCTCTCAGGTGGATGGAAACGGCGTTGGCAAATGTAAGCCAGCCACCATTGACCACCGGGAGGAAAGTGACCGCGAGTATGAAGATTTGGAAATGAATGAGAATTTTGTCAAGAGTAACCTAGTGGGACCGAAAGGTGCGGAGAAGGACAGCCGGGGGAACAATGCCGACCGCCGGGACACCCTCCGTCCATTCCGCCAGAGCAGGGACGGCGAGTCCAGCGACGACGGGAGGCTGTCACCGTCATTGATGCAGGTGCCCCGCAGAACATCCCGCGGGTCTGGATGCAGCACCCCGGACAGGCGCAGTGATGGCTACCTGAGCTCCGACCACGACGACACCTCCTCTGCAGGTATTGTGAACCTTTCCAATGTGGCCTGTGATTGACAGTGGCACTGTCATTTGTGCAACAAACAACCAAGTGTTGTGTGATTCCCGAAGACCTTGAATTCGTTATTGCAGATGCCTACCACCCTATGACATGACAAAATGAGTCAACTTTTCAAGCGGCATAAAAACAATGTGTTGTTCAGAATCAAAGAATCAGAGTTGCTTTTATTGCATCTTAACGTACAAGTATGCAAGAGTAAAATTATTAGGCTTGGATCCTCAACAGTCACATAGCAGCATCAATACAAGAACAATAACAAAGTAAGTAATAATAATAAGTAGCAACATCAATACAACAATGTGTTCAAGTGGTAGTGGTACCAGCCACGGTGGTAGTGCAAAAAACAAACAAATAAATAAATAAAATGCTGTGGAAAATACAGAATATAATGCAGATAATCGGTTGTAGTGTGCGTGGAGTTGGTTTGGGGGTAATGGATTTTTCCAGGAGCCTGGCTGCTTGGGGGAAAAAACTGTCCGTCATCCTCTGGGTTTTGGCCCCGAGGCTTCGGTACCGCTTCCCCGACGGCAGTAGCTCAAACAGTTTCTGATTGGGGTGGCTGGTGTCCCTAATGATTCTGAGACAAAAGAGACAGCAATGCTCGTTTTGCACGGCGTGACTTTGAGATGTGTTATGATGCTACGACGTGATAGACAGCAAAGTAGTTTTTGTTCAGGGTAAGTGTAGCACTTCGGTTTCACTTCCATTGGAGTGCACTTGCATGTGAGGTGTAGGTGTGAAACCAACACGTCACACTGAATAAGCCTTCATTTAGAAATAGTTACAGTTGTGTGTATAGTCCATTTGTTTTCGTTTTTTCCACAGCATCTTGTGCATGTACATTTTGCGCACCCAGTTGGAAAAATATCCCTCAACCTGGCAATTGTAACACAATGCCCTACTACTTGACGTGTTACTTGCCTTTGAGACTTCCTCTTTTGGCTATATTGGTTCAGATTGCCGTGACTGTTTAATGACTCATTCACACGCAGAGACAGTCGTGCCTATAACTTCTTTTACGCATTATTGTGTTTCGTGCCAGACCCAGCAAGGAAGAGATGAGATGAAAAGGAATTGGTCATCTCATACACACATATCACAGTCAATATTAGAAAATACAGTTCTGTCGTGATGTGCTAATATAAAATGGTGAACATGATAATTTGCTGTTGGATATTGATGTGATGGTGTCCAGCAACTATGGAGACATAATGTTTTCTTAAGCGCGTTCATTCATAGACAGCTGTTTGAACTAAATCAGCCAACATCTAGGTATTATCAAGCGCCGCTGGCCTCTTCCGTTGCTCTGGTAACGTTTGCCGTGGCAGGTTTTTCAGAGCACAACCTTGAAACAGGGTTTAGGAGAGGCTGAAATGAGTATGAGAATGTCTCTAGGCAGAAAGCTGCATTCAGCAGCTCATATAATGGTAAAGCTAAACTAGTCATGTGTCATTGTGTGGAAAATGGACTTTCCTGAAGCTGTCGATTATGATTAAGCCAAGTGTGAGAGCAGTGTTTATCTCATGGGGTTTGTTGTAAAGTTGACAGCACACACAGTATGTTTTTCTTCAAAGCAGCTCATTTGTTAGCTCATGTAAAACAGACCCCCTCCCCCCAGCCTTCAGACTCCTTTGTTATATTCCGAGAAACCCTTTTGAGTGCTCAGCAACAGGCCTTACAGTGTGGAAGTCTCTTAATTAGCTTCCTCTGTGGTTGTCCAGAAGGATAATGATGTTTTCCACTCACACATGAATAATACGAGGAAAGAGTGGATTGTCGTCCAACACAATGAGGAGACCAGGGGACCGAGAGAGTCCCTCCTAGAGCAATCTGATTCCCTTAAGAGATTTTCCCTTGCTGTAACGGTAGCCTAGCTCGCTTCCCACCCATAACAAACACGCACATACTCAGACAAGCATACTTTGACACAGGGGGTCTTGTTCATGCCCAGGCCTTTGTGTACCTGCCTCTGCTGGGAAGGGGTCCACGCACAAGGTCATGTGTGTTACAGAACGGGGGTGGGGGGGGGGGTGTCAGTCCTATTTGCTGGCCAGCGGTCATCAGGTTGAAAACGGTGATTCACCAGTGTTAGTCAAACCCCTTAGAGCCTCCCCTAGCCACATTTAGCTACTTGGAAACACTCAGTCTGTTGGTGATATTTGCAGGTTAGAACTTACTAACTGCTATCTGGCAAAAAAAGTTCCTTGGTGTTTCAAATGTCACTTTATTCCAAAGTCATTTATACCTCAAATACCCGGTTTGTCTTCGGTGTAGTTTTTTTCCAGATAAGATTTGGTTAAGCTCAGTGATGCAGCAGTTTTTATCTCTCCAGTATCCTCACCAAAGTAATGTGTTTGGGTGGGGTAAATAATTCCGCATTCAATGGAAAAATACGCCGCCTACGTCTACTCCATCGCTGAGAGTGCTCTCACCGCCTTCTCCTGAGCGGTGTTTTATTTTTAACACCACTCACAGCCAACATTTGACCAAGTCGTTGTTTGATCAGTGACAAAGTATGAGTGGTAGACCTATGTGTGTGTTGGTTGGTGTATTTTGCAATCTGCTCCCGGGTTGTCAGATAAAAGGTATTTGCTCCTTAACATGAGTGCCAGTAAGGGCTCACCTCTTAATACTGCTTCCTGTTTGACATTTGGAAGGTACTAGACCTTCCAAGTCAGTTACACCTGCGCTACGCAATGCGTCATTCCAAAAGCCTTTTGGACCTTATATTTTAGTAAGTTGTAGTATGTTGGTCTAAATTCCAAGACAAAAGGTTGTAATCTAGTCCTTCAGTGGAACTGTTGATATTTAATTAAGGTGCCAGCCAACACACAACATAAAAGCTACGGTTAAACTATCTCAGCTTATCCCTGTTTATTGTCTGTAATATAAAGAAATTGGTTGATTTCAACATTAAAGCTCATAATATTCCGTGGCAGATTTCCTAAACCACAACTTTCCAGTATGGATAACATCTCTAATATGTTGGCTTTAGGCCTTGCACAACACTCGGGTCCGGGTGACATCATCACAGCTGCGTCAGAGACTGTACGTTATTCTTTCCCCTATTCCTTCTTCCATTGCCCATTACATCAGACGTTCTATGATTCATCGTTTTTTGTCTTTACCAGAAAGGCTCTTGTTGTTTGATAAGGCTCGGGCATTCAACATTCTAACAGTTTGGCCTCAGAAGACAAAGGCAAAACCGAGATGTCTTTGTCACTCGAGAGAGATCTTACACACACACACACACACACACACACACACACACACACACACACACACACACACACACACACACACACACACACACACACACACACACACACACACACACACACACACACACACACACACACACTCTCTTGCAGTCTTACACTGACTCTTATCCAGGCCCAGTTCTCTAGAAACATCAGGGCTAGTCCAGGCTCGTCCTGCTCAGCATGTTTTGTGGTTGGGGGGGGGGGGGCGGCGGGGGGGGGGGGCAGGCATTCTTCCTCATCGGCTATTTAAAATGCTTCTATTCAGTATTACATATTTGAGCTTTATGTTTTAAAAACGTGTGTGTACAAGTTTGTGTGTGTGTGTGTGTGTCACAGCATGTTATCTTAATCATTCCAGTGTCCCGACTGTGAGTCACCTGCTTCTTTTTTAAATTTAGATATTTTATTTTAATAACCATCTCGGCTGGAGACTGGAGTCTTCCATGTATCCCTGCGTGATGGGCTGTAATAATCTCCTCTCGTGGCAAAGCGAATGGCCCCACCCAAAACAGAGTTGGAGTCAGGTGTTTTCAGCCTGACACGTCTTAAGGAGCAACACATACATACTTTTATAAAACGGACAGTTCTGGTGGTGGATTCTGATTGGCTCAAAGCCGAAAACACGTCGCTAAAAACACACACCCTGTGACCTCATCACAATTCATTTTTAGCATTAAGCAATCTCAAAGTATGCTGTATGCTGTTTTGAGGAACTCTATTGCTTGATGGAAGAAGAAAGATTTGTTTTCAATAGATATTGCATTTTATGTTTACTTTTTAAAATCCTACTAGGTAGTCTAAAGTAACTGTTTTAGTAATCGTTTTATAAAAATAGTAAGCCACTTGAGGCCTTTATTCGTGTCCTAATGTCCCCTAGCCTAAATATATCCCATAACATAACACTGCAATTAAGTGCAGTGTCGGCTTCCCTGTTTGTTTCCCCTCCCTGTTTGGTTCCCCTTGTCGTCGTCCCCCCCACGCAAACCCCCAAGTTCACCGTGAAATGTAAAGAATCCATGACTCGATTAATCTTACTACACATTTGAGCAGCCGGCAGGTAGCGTGTTTAAACTATTCGCTGACTACGTTGCCGTGAAGGTGAGATGGTGAAACAGGATGTGTATGCACACTGCACACAAGGGGTTGAGCCTAAGAGGTTTATGCAGAGCTGTAGCTAGCTGGGCGTCAGAGGAGAAGTTCACAGTGAATGGGAGTTTACCGTTAATGGGAATGTGTGCAGGCCAGGGGCCCCCCCCCCCATACTATAATTCCCTTTTTCAACCACAATTTGCAGGTGATTTTGACTCTTTGACTTACAGTAAATTGCCAGTATTCAAGTATGACCTTTCGGGTATTTTTTTTTCTTCTGATGTTTCCCTGACACATTCGTCATCATGAACGCACTGGAAAACAGGGCTAGTAAACAGTATAAAAGCGGCATAGAAGCAAGTGAACATTTTACGGTGGTTACTTCTTTATATCTATTAATTGTTTAGTCTCTTTTAAATTTGATGCAGACTAATTTGGCCTCAAAATCGCCATTGGGTGTTGCTCCTCATGTCTATTTACTTGCCAACGTCCGGAACTTCAGCATGCGTCACAGCATCAGGCCGGAAAAGGGGCAAAAATGTGCATGTCCACCCGGGTGACATGTTTCCATCACTGCCTTTCGGAGATGGAGCTGACTAATACCTGTGATTACTGTTGAGTAATTCGTCCTGTGAATCAATGTCGATTGTAACCTTTCCCACAAAAGAGAAAAGCCAGGTGTTAGTGGGTTTTTTGTCCAGTAATAAAGGAAATGGTGAATGCAAAGCCTGGGGTTTTTCTTGGGTTGAAAGTGCAAATGAGGGCTATATGACACTCTGATTGTTCAGGGTGTCATTCTATAGTATTTTGTTTGAAAAACAGACTTTCGGGTCTTTTACTTCACATCTGTTTATGTGATGTACCAGATTAGTAACGTCCAGAGTGTGTGCGCGTGTGCGCACATTTCTCGACCTGCTACACATGTCTATTTGCAGCATTGGGTTGAGGGTGTGAATTGGTGCTCTTGTTCCTGTTGGTGGGGATCTGTTCCTCTACCGGTGCCTGAAAATGTTTCACACATAGTTCTGAGTTCACACACGATGTCCTTGATAGTAGGAAAAAACGTTGTTAAATATCAATATCAGCGATCTAATAGTGTGAAATATTGTCCAATGTCCAGTCTTTAGGTCAAGACTTATCTGAAGGAAATCTGGCCTTTTTCAACAAGCTGTTCTGTGTTGCTAGTGAAATTTGTTAAACAAAAACCTAGGCCGTGCACTTCTATCTGTGTCTTGGTGTCATTGTCCCTTGGGAGCAGATTTTCACTATTATGATTTTGACCAGATTATCACAGTTGTAATCGACACCTCCAAATGGTTATGTTTCCTCATCAACTTCGTGTTTGTAGGGTGTGCCACAATGGCTTGCCATGGGCTGTCATGCTCCCATGTATGTCGTGTGAAGCGTTGTTATAGGCCGAAAACTCTTAATGGAGGACTGGAATTCGGCTGCAGAGCCCCACGGATCCAAAGGTTTTTCTCATTAGTGAAAGCAGGAAACGCGGGTGTTGGGTTGACTGGACATCTTGGAAGATTATGTCTTGTTTGTCTTCCCCTCCCTTCTCCAGAAAGCCATTATAGATGAGTCACTGGACCATAATACAGTTTTTAAACAAAGACCAGTCTAAACAAACAAGCAAGTGTTCCTGAGATTCAGTCGATCCAAAGCTGTGTCCAAAAATGGTCATTATTTACCAATTCGTTGACTGATTTGTTTGTGGTGTGTCACTGTCAGCCTTCTGGGTCTAACATTTGAATTCTGAAATGAGATTTCATATGGGGTTCGAAAAAAAAGTCCTTCAATAACCATGCTCACTACAAGGGAGGAAACACCCTGTTCACCCAGATTTGACCTTGTCTGCCATCAGACCTTTAGATGTTAATCTAAAGTCTGATTTGTGAGACTAGCTGGTACCAGACCCAGTTTTCAAATGCAAAGTTTGTTGAGTACATTGTATTGCAATTCAGGTAGACATCCCCTAAATGGAAATTAGGTTTTTGTTGATCGTGGGTAATTCCAGGGAATTGTTTGTGAGTGTGAGGTGATGATGGTACAGTGTGATAGCGTGGTGTGGTGCGCGCACGGTACAGGGTGGTGATGAGACAGGGTGGAGATGATACAGGATGCAAAAACATTTGCTTCCGAAAGTAGGGGTTTTCCTGTCTGCCCCCCCCCCCCCACCACTCCTGTCTGCCCCCCTCACTCCTCAAGCAGCTCGACAAGGTAAAGCCTCATTTAAACTGTTTGATGTCAGCGGAGAACCTTCTATACCGGTATCTCCTTAATCTGCCAACAAAAGGGATGAAAGACTAAAACATATCCAGCCTCATTATTAACCAGTCAGCTTGCTGTGTGTATCTTTCTATATAGACAAGCGTACACTCCAACAAACCAAGTCATTATGTCACTGGAGCCATGCTAGTGATGATTCACTTTCTCTATGAGAGACATCATCTGGAGTGGGCAAATTACGTGTGTGTGTGTGTCTGCACCCACCTTTTGTTATTCATGACAGGCTGACTCGTGGCCTCGACGCATCATTTCTCAATAATTACCTTGATGTACTACCCCCTGATGACTTCTATCCAACTGCCATCCATACTAATCTCCCCATTACAATAACTAATCGTCTTTTCAATATCATTACAATGCAATATTAATCCCTGTAAAAGTGAGTTATTGATTTCATCCGAGTTGCCCTGCAAAATAACTATCAACGTTTTATAAACAAGTTCCAATCAGACTGTTTAAGGAACATCCAAGCAGTATTGCAGGGCATGTCAATGTTTAACACTGTCTGCTTTCCCATACATCCAGAGCATGGAAATTGAGCGCTGTCAAAACGTCCAGAAGTTGCTAATGGTGGAGAGTTGTGAGTGTGTGTATGGTTGAAATGGTCCAGAGTTTGCAGGGGGAATAGTTATCGTCAGTCAAGGCCATTTTCACTCCTGTCCTGTGTGCTCTAATATAGAGGCAGTGCAGACATCTATTGAATGGCTGGCTAGAGGTAGGTAGCCTCAGCCATGCGAATACAATACAAGAAAAACGATTTCGGAACATTGATTTCCTGCAACACCCCCTCCTAACCCTAATGCTTCTGCATGTCCATGCGGGGAGTGCACTCTTCCTGCTGGCGTATAAAGGTTTCCATGGTGACTGTGTGGTGTCAGATGGCAGTGAATATCTTTATTATCTCTTTCAATTGTTCAGGAGTTGTATTGTTGCAAAATGTTAAGAAAAAAAGTTCATTTTTTATGAAATTGCTTGTTCCCCTCATAAATCAATTGGCTTGTAACGTATTTGGAGAGTGCATGTTTTGTTTTTTGCAAGTGCATGATGCCAATTTCCAAACATTATTAAACCAACAACATAACTATCACAAGTTGTCAGGAGTGTGATGACAGAGGCAAGTTTGTGAACTCGCATGACAAGTGGCTGATCTAGATGTCTGTGGCAGATACTCTGTTACATAAGAAAGAGATAAATAACAGCAGCTGAAGCGTTTCTTCTTCTAAAGGACAAAGGGACGGACAGACATTTCAAATTCTGTAATTGCACTTAACTATATACTATTTCTGGTGGAAACTGGTGGTCTTGAGTGATGGCCTTGCACAGAACATATTTTACCTTTTTTATGGATTTCTCTCAGTGCTTTTAGTGCAGTCTTTTTATTCCTCGGGAAATCCTGTCTTGGGCAACTGGCTCTGTGGCTTTGCTTTGCAGCACAGTTTCACTTCCCTTCATACAGGTGTAGATGTGTCTACTAACACTCATTCCTTGTAACAAATGTGCTGTATTTGGAGCTCAAAGCTAGGCTGCAGGTGTCTGAGAAAAGAAACGGCCTGCATCCACTTAAACAAATGTTACGATATGACAATTGTAACTTTATGAAATACAAATAATTTGGGATACAACAAAATATATTTTATAGTATGTCTATTTTTGATTGGGGGAAAATTGCAATGCAGGACATAGGGGATCTGTGAGATATTGTGGTGTAGGCCTGGGCATCATGAAATATTCTTGGTGTGTATGTTCTGGTGTAAATGGATTTGTGTGTGTTACTGAATGTTAACTGTAGTTTGATTGCACAAGCACACATTGTGTGAACAATGCAGAAGTGGTGTGCTTCTACGTCAGCTCTGTTCTCTAGAATGCCCAATATATCTCTAAGGGATACAATAAAGGCTAATCTAAAATACTAATTTACTTGACACTTTTAGACCAAATACACTAATACAAAAAGGAATTCATGTTTCTGTTTCTAAAATATATTGTACTACTGTATTAATAATACATATTTATTTCTTTTATATACTTCTATATTCAACTAAATATTTTTTGATATAAAGACAGAATACGATTAAGATTATTGACTTTTGTTGATTTTGCTCTAGTATTCTGCTTAAGGGGTTTGATTTGAAAGCTGCTTTATCTACTCCCCTTACTCCCCCTTGATCAACCGGATTAGATATAATCTGCAGTGATGTTGGATCTTGGGCATGTTTTTGCATGGATATTTTCTCATGGCAGTATTATATTACCCCTTAAAGAAAGTGCTGAAAGGAGGCTGAAACACAGACAAAATAATTGACTTTGATTTCAAAGTAACTCATTATCGGTAATACTACATGCTTTAGCTATTGTTGACCATCATCATTTGTCGAAAGTAAGAATTCCAATGACTTACTTGACCTACATAATGTATTCATATCTAACATTTATCATGCTTTTCGAATACCTCAATCCTGTATATGACTATGCAGTCTCTTGAGCTAATCACAGCACCCTTATTTGAATAAATGAATGACAAAATAAATGGTTAAATATGAATTAAATGGGTTCATTCCGTTTTTATATTTTTAATAAGGAAGTTTTCTTATCTGTTAAAGATTTGCATAAAAACTGGTGTTATTGAAAGTATTAATAATGTAAGAGTAATAATAAATGGTTAGGACCTGAACTGTGTTGCCGTAGACCGAACACCAGGGGGCAGTAGGTTATTATGGAAGTAGATACTTCCTGTTTCTATTGTACTGAGGAAAGAAATGGCTATAACAATGAGCTCTGTGGTCATTGTTCTCTGAAACATATTATTGAATGCGGTAAAACGCATTATGTAACATCACATTAAATGTGCTCCAAACATACAAGCACCACACATTTTCGCAGTGTTCAAACAAGGTTCTGGTCAGGTTTGTTTGTTTCTTGCATGCCTACATACTTACCAAAAAGATGGCCAGATTGCTTCATATAGAGAGAGTGTTTGTGTATGTGTGTTTGTGTGTGTGGCAGGACATCTTATCATGGGCTTGGCCAATCACGTCTCCATACCAAGGAGCTTCATGTTTGACCTCAATAGATCAAAATGATTTATGCCAGGAGATGTAAATCTCGCTCTCACTTTCCTTTGTCTCATTCTCTGTATTTCTGAGAGAGAGAGAGAGAGAGAGAGAGAGAGAGAGAGAGAGAGAGAGAGAGAGAGAGAGAGAGAGAGAGAGAGAGAGAGAGAGAGAGAGAGAGAGAGAGAGAGAGAGAGAGAGAGAGAGAGAGAGAGAGAGAGAGAGAGAGAGAGAGAGAGAGAGAGAGAGAGAGAGAGAGAGAGAGAGAGAGAGAGAGAGAGAGAGAGAGAGAGAGCAGGTAAATTGAGGTGAAAGACAAGCAGAAACACACACGGGGGAAGATTGCTTGCCTCTGCCATGGTAGCGTAGCCTTTAACACACTCAGTTGTTCTAATGGTTGCTTGAATCATTCTTTGTACTCTCGCTGGCTTTTTCTCTCTCAATCAGTCCCTTTTAGACAAGATTATTTGCCTTCCAGGGAATTGTTTGGCCTAAGCGATCCATTAGTCTTGATAGAACCACCGCCTTGGAAACCGAGATGACTACTTCCTGCGGACACACACACACACACACACACACACACACACACACACACACACACACACACACACACACACACACACACACACACACACACACACACACACACACACACACACACACACACACACACACTGAATCTAGAACAGTAGAACCCCTGTGTGAATGTATTTGTGAGCTGGTGGTGTGAGGGTATTCCAGGAAATGTGTGTGTGACAGAAAAAGAGGGTGAGGTGGGGCAAGTTGCTGGGTTAACTGTTAAACCACATTAATGGTAATCTGACACATGCAATGCAGTTAGCAGCGGCTAGCAGGCGTCATCTCGACTCACTGCAGTGATGTATGTCTGCAGCCCATCGCAATTGAATACGCACACACAACATACGCTCTGCTCACACCTCCGAACATTGCCTGAAAGGGAATGGAACCTTTCACACTTCTTTCAGCCTTGTAATGCTCTCACTAAAGACGCCCCCAGCCTCGGCGGTATGAGGCCAGACTGTTTATGTCTTCAAGGCCATCACACACAAGAATGTAATCTTGCACATTACATACTTAGCTAATGCTGTTGTTGTTCCATCTGCCGGCCTTAGTATATATGTATGTGTGTTTGTGTGTGTGCATGCGTGTGTGCGCGTGCACGTGCACACACATGTCACTGCACTGTACAGATAGTTGGTTAATGGGTCCTTTATACAGCACCACATGGCAGCACGTTAATATTTGATGGAGGCCAATTTGTGATGCTTCAGGAAATCTCCATAGCAGCGGTATGCTGTTTTTGTATGCATGCCACTGTCTTTGTCTTTGTGTGTGTGTCTGTTTGTGTGTGTGTGTGTGTTATTTTGTTCTCAACACTGATGGGCAGGTGTAACTTTCCTCCAGCGCAGAAAGCAGGTACACAGCCACACGTGCAGACTGTGTGATTGTGTTTTTCGTTGTCCCAGATTTGAGACAAAGGATATTTGGCTACTTCAACCCCCCCCCCCCCCACACACACACACACACACACTCTATGCGCGCGCGTGTGTGTGTGTGTCTAAGGGGTGACTCCTATCATGTCATATTTATATTCGTTAGTGTGACTGACACACAAATAACCACAATCTGTGTATTTGACATGCCAGGACATGAGACGACACAAACACAATCTCTGGTATTGTCTGGCAATGTGATCTCTCTCTCTCTATCTCTTTTTCTCTCTCATCCTCTTTATATCTGGGCTCTGTCCTTTATTTGCTATACCGTGTGTGTGTGTGTGTGTGTGTGTGTGTGTGTGTGTGTGTGTGTGTGTGTGTGTGTGTGTGTGTGTGTGTGTGTGTGTGTGTGTGTGTGTGTGTGTGTGTGTGTGTGTGTGTGTGTGTGTGTGTGTGTGTGTGTGAGAGAGAGCGAGCTGGTTCATACGAGCTGCTCTGGTATCCAGACAAAGAGTAGTTCCTGGGGGGGGGGGGGGAGGAGGAGGAGGAGGAGGAGGGAGAGGGAGAGGGAGAGGGAGAGGGAGAGGGAGAGGGAGAGGGAGAGGGAGAGGAGAGGGAGAGGGAGAGAGAGAGAGGGTGGTCCTCCCTGTCCGCCCTTTGTGCCCTAATTGAAGTGACTCCAAACCCCACCCCCTCACATCCTCCACCACCCGTCTCTTTCTGTCCTCCCCCCCTGGATGGGGGGAGGTGACGGCGGAAGGAATGAAAGAAGCGAGGGGGTCTCGCTTTTGTTGTTGCTCCGGGCCAGGTGCTCGAGGTGGTTCATTTGTGCCACGTTACCGTAGCAACGGGACTCTGGGTCCCGTTGACAGTGGGACCACCACCACGGCGTCTAACACACGGGAGGCCGGGATGGGGGGTGGGTAGCCGTGGTTATGTTGGGGTCGTGGTGACTGTAGTGGTAGTTGGGGGGGGGGAGGGGGGCTATGGTCAGGTTTATCTTGCGGAACACAACACTAAACATGAGAGAGGGAGATAATGGGCTCATTAAAGCCCTGACGGGAAGGTGGGCGGAGGGGGATTACAAGAGAACGGTTGTAGCTTCCTTTATGGTGGTCCTGTACCGCTTGCATAATCTTTGGATTATGTACGGGTGTTGGTGCCTGAGATGTATTGTTTCGAGGTGTGTTTTTGTGTGTGCACTTATGGGGGTACCTACGTATATGTATCTGTGTGTGTGTGTGTGTGTGTGTGTGTGTGTGTGTGTGTGTCTCCCAGCTCCAGCAATCTATTTTACGACTTTATATTGAATGAGTGCCTGAAGTAACATTTGTCAAGTGAATAATGGTTTTGTCTGGCAACTTTTGTTTACACACACACACACACACACACACACACACACACACACACACACACACACACACACACACACACACACACACACACACACACACACACACACACACAGAACTCTGTGTGTTGGAGTACAGGCAACCCTAAAAAGGGGGGGGGGGGTAATGGTGGGAGACATTTTCTTTGTTACTACCATGGAGAGGAGCAGTTTAAGATCTTACACCTCTTGAACCCACTGCCGCCCTATTAATCTCTCTCCCTCTGTCCTTTTCCCTGGATCTTTCTTACTCTCTCTCTATCTCTCCTTATTACACAAGTGATGTACTGATGTTCCCATAGTTGGCTTGACATCGCTGTTGTTGTCATCCGCAGCCAGGAGAGCGAGAGTGAGATTGAGAGGAGATAAGTAAGATAGGAGAGAGAGAGGGAGGGAGAGAGAGCATCAGCTCTCTGAATTCTTCCGTTCATCATCATCATCGACACACACACACACACACACACACACACACACACACACACACACACACACACACACACACACACACACACACACACACACACACACACACACACACACACACACACACACACACACACACACACACACACACACACACAGCAATTACTGTGTTGCTCTTCTGTATCTTATACACTGTGTGTGAACGAGGTGGTTTGAGGAGAGGTAGATGAAGTGCAAGCTCCACAGTGGGAGGGAGAGGGAGAAAGGGAGGGAGGCGAGGGTTGGCTGAGTGAGTGAGCGAGCAAGAGAGAGAGAGGAAGTGCTTCTCTCTTCCCCTAGCAACGGTTGCGGTGGTCGTCTCCAGCCTGTTGTTTTCTCCCTCACTCGCTGCTTTTCTTTGCTCATAGGCACACGCTCACACACACACACGACCATAGATACGCGGGGCAGGCACACACACAAACACACACTCTCTTCTCCTTGGATCCCCGTTGCTAGTTGGACGTTCGCCGGTTGATGATTCTTCTCATTTTTGGATCAGAATTCCTTTTTGTCCCCTTGGAGATGAAGCGGTTTTCACCCTGGTGAACCAGGGGTAGAGCGGGACGCGTGCAAGACGACAGCGGACGTGGGAGCAGAAGGGTTTAGACAGAAGAGCAAGGAGACAGAAGAGCAAGGAGACAGAAGAGCAAGGAGAGAGAAGAGAGAGGAGAGCGGGAGGGAAAGGCTCGGCTGAAGAGGATACGCGGAGAGGATGGAACCCCTTAGTGCTCATGGCCTGCCCCGACTCTCCTGGATAGACACCCTTTACAGCAGTACGTAGAATCACCACCACCACCACCACCACCACCTCCACATCCACCACCACCACTCAGGCATGCCTCCAGCCCATCCATTCGTCTGTCTGTTCGTCCATGCTTGTATTGGTCTTTCTGCAGGCAGCTGTGCACACATTACTGTACTGTCTTTGCAGGTGTTTCCCAACCCCCGACCCCTTCATTCCCTTGTCCCAGGTGCCTCTTCTCCCTGCTTGTCTGTTCGCACTGGAACTCCAACTTACGCTCCTTCTCTTTTCTTGCTCACCCTCCCACTCTGTCTGTTGTCTCTCTTCTCACTTTGTCACTCAATAACATCTCACATATCTGTCTCTAAAATAACGTCTCACATCTAGGTCTCCATCTTTGTCTCAAACGTCGAACATATCTGTATTGTTCTGTCTCTCTGGCTGTCTGTCTCTCAGCATCATGGTTGCACTGCCACACATGTACACAACATGCTTGTGTATTGCTGTGGCTGGTATTACACAAAGCCGTGAGTGTGTTCATTACTCTCCCCCAAGCTCCCTGCTAACATTGATATTAATTCATGTCAACAACGGCTGGCTTTCAGATGGCTAGTGGGCTCCATACTAGTGACACATTCTGACCCAACTGTTAGTACAAGATCTGTGTGTGTGGATGTTTATGGGGAGCATAGCCTCGTGAAAAATCGATTTGATCCCATATTGTAAACTTTTAAAACCCACTTTAGCTGTCCTAAATGTGGCTTGATGCTGGCCGATAGCATATATCATTATTGTAAACAGCAGCAATTACCTTGAACAGCACATTATCTTTTAGTCAGAGTTGTGTCTCTTGGTCTCGATGTTTCTAGACAATACACTCACTGAGTTGTAATTAATACAGGGTCATTAAAGTTTGATGAAAGTTGCAGATCGTAAGCTGCCGGTGTGTTGCATTATATATCATTAAAGTTTGAGTAAGCTGCTTCATCAGCATCGGCTCCTTGTGGAGGATTTGGACAGGGGCCTGCATATTTTTTACAGGCTCATCTTGACGTGGTATCTTTAGTCAGCTTTATATGTGTGTGTATTTGTTTGCCGATGTATGCATGTGCAGTCCATGAGACTGCACACATCTCCATCAGGAGATGTGTGCAGGTCTATATGGCGAGTTATTACAGTCCTGGCCTCTCTTTGTCACTTTAGGGTTAACAGTGTCATACGTTTTCACAGCCTCTGTCTATATATTAGATGTACCCTTATGTAAGGTTCTGTAATAAGGTCAAATGTTAGGCACTCTAGTCGCTTGTATAGACATTTCACTTAATTCATGCTCCACCACATTAAGTACAACCTAGCCTGTGACTGCTGTGATTTTGATCAAAAGCAATGCAGAAATGTTGTTCTCCAAATGGACCTTTTGGATATCTCTCAACCTATAAGGCAGTTCAGAGGTCATGTTATTAGCATCCCACAATGCACCTTGCAAGGCAAATGTATCATACAGGAGCTACTTCCATACAGGGTATGCCATTAAGGGCAATCAGCGTTAGTTAAGATGAGCTGGGGCCATGCATGAGGCGTGTTCATCTCCTAGCACCTCCCTTCTGCCACTCCACTCCACTTCCCTTGTCTTTCCAGTCCTTGTTTCCACTGAGTAGCTTACATTTATCATGGATGTTATCACAGATTCAAAGAACTCAGCCACAGCTGTGATCACAGTCAGCTCCAGCTGTTTTTGTGGAGTGCATCTTGACTTCCCTTGTTTTGGCTTGAACTCACGGCTTCTCTTTGTTAAACCGGGAGTACATCACTATGTAGTGGTCAGCAGAACTGCTCAGGTTCTGGACAATCATTTTTAGGACAAATCACATTTTTCAGGCTTCTGAAGTTGTTTCCTTTTGTCGGTAAGTCAGAAAAAGAAAACTTTTCAAAATG
Source organism: Lota lota (assembly GCA_026745465.1). Classification (NCBI taxonomy): domain Eukaryota; kingdom Metazoa; phylum Chordata; class Actinopteri; order Gadiformes; family Lotidae; genus Lota; species Lota lota. Next base: position 948,449 of record JACYXH010000310.1, on the reverse strand, counting down.
ACGTGATGGGCCAGTGTATCAAGTATTGTGCACTGAATGTATTACATCAGCAACCCTTTTTTTTTAAATGTATTTTTGCTTTTTGCACACATGGCTGGCATGTAGCCACGACATGCACATTGTGGCAACAGATGTCTGAAAAGCACCATCTGGGGTTATCCCAAGCCTTCTTTACTGCCTGAGTGAGTATCATCTCAAATCAAACAAGGACCTTTCAAACAAGCTCTTGAACCGTACAACAACCATCTGACATATCGTCATTATCCTTTTATAAATATGATAACGGTTGAGTTCAGAATCAACCAAAGATCATTCTCTTTCAAAGACAATGTCAGACTCGTCATACAAGGCCTACTTAGCCGAAGCTAAAACAGAGGTATAAAAGTATTTCTAAAATATATAAAGTGCATTAGTAATCTGCTGCATCCAAACTCAGCAGAATCTGATCTAATCACATGGATTATGGATGAACCCCTTAGGGTATAGATTATTTTACTGCACACACACATACATATACTGTACACTTTGTGCATAATTCATCCATGCACAGAGAACATGCAATCATAGGCCCAATCCCATGTCATTGGGACATTGACATGGATTCAGTTCATCACTCAACAGCCAAAAAACCAGCCGCTCGTAGTACTCATCTGCTGTATACAATTAAATCATCGCTGCTGCCTGCCAAAAACCAAGGGATTAAAAGGTGCTTGTTGGCGTAAGTCCTTGACCTCTGCTGTCAATATTTCCACATATGAGATGAATTGATCAAAAGCGTAATCTTTTTTGGGATATTACTAATCGTGTTGTGCAACACGTCCACTAGTGAAAGCCTGTTACGTCCAGTGTTTGCTTTGATGCACTGCTAGAGGGAGAAGCAGGTGTAGGGCTGGACTCTGGCAACGCACGTGCTCGTTGAGCCTCATATTTCATTGGGTCACATCCACGGTGAGTCCTTTAGTGGCTTTAGACCAAAGCACATTGAGCCTGAATTTCGGTGACCCAAATAAGGAATGGAATCATCATTTAATGGAGCTAAGCACACAGAGCGCAAATTTAGCGGGGCTGTATATTTTTGCTTGCTCGTATAGGACTAGTAGTCTATTTTGACCCTGACAATTATAGCATCTCTAGTTACTTAAAGCTTTTGTCTCATTATAGAGGAGCATGCCTCTTCCAAAGGTATCTGCCTATACCTCTGATGTGTTGTTGTTGTTGTTGTTGTTGCGATTGGATAAAGACAGTTAAGGCTTTGGCTGATGAACTTCCACAGCCTCCCAGCCAGGTGCATTTCACCCAGCAGTAATGACTCCAGAAGGCCGGCACCACAGCTCTTCCCGGAGCTGCTCCTCGCTATACTTAACTCCCTTAATGCATCGCCCGGCTGCTGTCAACGCGCCTCTTTATCGACACATGGCCCCGTCCCAGATCTGTCTCTAGGAGGGTTTAATGTTAGTCGTTAGGTGCTGACCGGCGCGGGGATCTGCTGTTTTAACACGGCATGGCGATTCTGAAGAGCTGCCCAAAATGAGGGAGGCGTTCGGGGAGTTTTAACACACACACACCACCGGAGCTGTTTATGGCTTGATGTAAAAGCTCTATTGCTACGCACAGGGTTGATTTATTCTGGCCATGCATGCACACTCACACATGCACACACCATCCAATAAACAACTCTCTCTCTGTTTGTTTGTAAATAATGAGTTTGTCATGGCTGGCAACAGAAGCAGGTCCTGATCAATGTGACCTGATCGTGTTTCCAAACAACAGCAACTGTGGCCTAACCACAGAAGAGAGCACGCCACCAGCTCCAGCCTGCTAGCACTGACAGTTGAACCACCGCTTCTACCATTTAGTACTACCGTACTACAGTCTCACTTACAGCCTTTTCCCAGGGCTTCACAGGCCAGTCCAGCAGTCACACACTACTAGGGTTTAATTAGGTTGAACACTTCCTGGTACAACTACTCATACCATTAAAACACCAGCTTACACGACCGATACTACTGCTACAAACACGATTGCTAATAAACAAATACTCCTATAATATTCTCTTCTCTTCAGTTATCACCATGGTGCCAAAGCAGACATTTCAATCTAAGAGCTCTCTAGAAATGGCATCCATGTTGTATTGCGTGCAATGTAGTTGTAGAAATGTGCAATGGCAAAAAAAAAACTGGAGTCTGAATCAGCCTGGTTTGCCGAGAGAGAGAGAGAGAGAGAGAGAGAGAGAGAGAGAGAGAGAGAGAGAGAGAGAGAGAGAGAGAGAGAGAGAGAGAGAGAGAGAGAGAGAGAGAGAGAGAGAGAGAGAGAGAGAGAGAGAGAGAGAGAGAGAGAGAGAGAGAGAGAGAGAGAGAGAGAGAGAGAGAGAGAGAGAGAGAGAGAGAGAGAGAGAGAGAGAGAGAGAGAGAGAGAGAGAGAGAGAGAGAGAGAGAGAGAGAGGAGAATGGCAGAGCAGTTATGTAACACTTCATCTCCCCTGCTTCCTCAATGGTTTCCTTCCGCGTGTGTGCACGCGCACCTGTCGCCCCCTAAATGTGCCTATTCAGGGGTTGCCACTTAACAGGCGTCATGTGTATTTCCCCACACATGTTGAGAAACAAGTCATTTAACGTCGTCAGGGGAAAGAGAGGCAGCACTCAATGCTAGCCGTTCAGGGAACAACATTAAGACAGAGGAACAGAGTGGGTAGGGCTGCTGGGTGAATGGGGAACCGTTGGGATGTAGATACGAAGGAATGGAGAGCGAGGTAGAAGAAGAGCATTTGGAGATATAGCTGGAAGGAAGGCAAAATCATTCTAGGAAAAAGTGCGCAGGGCAGATGGATCGGTCATAGTGTTGTCACGATACAGGATTTTCTAACTTCGATGCAATACCTTGAAAAATATTGATATTCTATACCATATTCGATACCACAGGGAAAAATGTACACAACATTGAGGGCATACAATTTTAGATTTTTATTAAAAGATAAATATAAGAAGGCTATAACATGATTACGAGGTACGCCTGCAGAATGACTGTAGTAAAGTGACGAATTACTGCGAAAGACCGAACTGCGAGCGAGTGAGGAGGCGTGGCTATGTGGGCACTGTAGCGCTGTGTGTGTGTCTGTCAACTTGCTGTCGGAGAGAACAAAGAGCGAAAAAAGCACAGCTAGTACTGGTGTATCTATACTGCGTATCTATACTACAGTGTCAAATACTTAGTATCGATATGTATCGATTTTGTTTTTCTTTTTAACAACACTAATCGGTCATTAGCACTGAAATGCTCAAAGAATAAACAAGGTCAACGGTCAGATCATGCACGCATGGTATTGTATTGTGGCGCTTTGAATAAAAGCGTCCACCAAATGCCCTACGTCCATTTCCTCTCTCTCCATATTATTTATGTGACCTCCTCTCCAACAAGGCCGATTGGCTGTTGTTCGATGACAACCTTGTGAATAATAGATGCTCACACTGTGGCTCAGCAGAACGTAGCCATGTTGCTTTACACACTTATGTGTACATAAACAAACACACACACACACACACACACACACACACACACACACACACACACACACACACACACACACTGTGCTGTAAGGACAGCGGAACACTAGGGTGATACTCTTTCGGATAAAGTGGAGATCAACTTCGTTGACTCGTGGGATCGAGGGAGTGAATGATTTAATGAAATGAACAGATTTCAACTGTTGCTTTCAGTATTGTATGCCACTGTTTTCCGACAGATGATCTAACATTCACACCACCAACAACAAAAAGCATTGCTAGTACTACAAAATACTGCTTCACACTGTGTCTGCGCGGTGAGCAACCGTGAAGGGTTTCATAAGCCACAACAGCCCATCCTTTGTTGAGCTTGATATTAGTGGGTGTGTCATGTGTCTGACTGTGTTTTGCGTTCTACGAATCTTTTAAGCTGCAATGGGGGGCACGGCACGTGTCCCGAAGGGGTTTGTGTGTGTGTGTGTGTGTGTGTGTGTGTGTGTGTGTGTGTGTGTGTGTGTGTGTGTGTGTGTGTGTGTGTGTGTGTGTGTGTGTGTGTGTGTGTGTGTGTGTGTGTGTGTGTGTGTGTGTGTGTGTGTGTGTGTGTGTGTGTGTGCATAGTGCGACTACAGACAGTAGTCATCCTCCCTGGGTTGCTAACCACCAACCCCATTCCTCCTGACACCCCATACCTCACTCCGTTTCAGCCAATTGCGCGCCACTGACTGCACCCTCTCCGCCAATGGCGGGATAGCCATGTTGACATCCTCCTGGAAGGCTGGGGCCGTGATTAGGCATTCGAAGCAGTCAAGCGGAAGAGGGAGAGAGTGAGAGAGTGAGAGGTAGAGAGACTATGGGAAAGAGAGGAAGGGAAAATGGGAGAAGAGAGAGGAAAGAGGGAAGACGGGGAGACGAGGTGTCCATTATGAGTTGAAAGGGTTGATGCACTCCAGAAAAAACCCGCCTCTCAGACTGACACACACACACACACACACACACACCGTCCTACATTTTAATGGGTCGTCTAAAAAAAGGGTTCTAGGATACACTTTTCTTTAATTGGCCAAAGCAGCGATAACACTTTCACAACATCGCCTGTGGGCCAGCTATAGACACCTTTTTGTTCCCCCGTACTCCTCCTCACTCTCATCACCTCACTTCACAGCATGGTGCCCAGGCCTGCCAAGCTTTACACCTTATTGGGATGCTTACTTGGTCGAGGATAAAAACTGAGAGTCAAGGACTGTGTTGCCAATCTGTTCTCTTGCTTTGCTTCTAAATAGACCAAGCCACAATGTACCCAAAAAGCTCTTTTGGCATAACCATTTTCTTTAAGGTTTTATAATGAATAGTTATGTTATAGGATATGTGGTGGAATCGAGAAATCATCTAGTTGTGTGTGTGTGTGTGTGTGTGTGTGTGTGTGTGTGTGTGTGTGTGTGTGTGTGTGTGTGTGTGTGTGTGTGTGTGTGTGTGTGTGTGTGTGTGTGTGTGTGTGTGTGTGTGTGTGTGTGTGTGTGTGTTTAAAGATTAATGGTCTGACCTTCTTTTGTCAGTAGGCAGTCTCGGTTTGCTGTGCAGCTTAGGTGGCCAATCACAGGTAGTGCTTAGTGTGTGTGAGAGACACACAAAGAAAGACCAAGAGAGGATTTCATTCATTTTGTCACAGCAACCACTCCTTTTAAATCACTCTGTTTTTACTTAGCTTTTAACATCCGATCTTCTGATGGTCCAAACCCTATTTCAATCAATTGATCCTTCATAATGTGTGTGTATTTCTACAAATCGGTGTGTGTTACTCCAAAAGCTGCTACCATGTTATTCACCTCATCTGCTCTTTCTCATGTCAGCATATTGTAGATTGTTAAAAAAGTACAACTTAAAATCACCATCTCACCGAAGGTTATTCCAAGGTTCCAGCTTCGTCTCTGTGAGAGAGAGAGAGGGAATCTGGGTCAGTGACACACATACAGCAGCTCGACAGATTTATGAGGCTCACTGTAAATGGATGATTTCCACGACGACCAGAATGGCGGTTACAGAACAGTTGTTGGACAACAGGTCGTTTGTGCTCACTCCTGAGACCAGTTCTGCGTGCCTGGCAACAGGGCCACCACGGGCAGGCACGCTGCTAGGCATGGGGATCGTACACTGGCTAACTGTGAGGGTAACAAACAGGGACTTTTTCAGATTCAAACAAATATCTTCTGCACATCGTATTAAACTCCACCGCACGTAGATGTTTTTTTAGCTATAAACATTCAAATTCTTCATCGTCACTATTAACCCACCCAGTGGAGCATCCCTAAACTAAATCAATAAACATGGACAATGATTTGGATTTTATTGGTATTTTATTTCTGGCATGAGGCTTTGTCAATGTAGTAGCTCTAGTAGCTAATAAACCTCCAGCCCATTCAGCTAATAGGTTCTGCTCCCCCGGCTTCTCACAGAGTCAACAACTTCCTGTTAAATCATCATCACATCATATAATGGGAAACGCTCTGAACCATTGGTACTGAACCAACAAATTCACACTGATCCGTCTTTATCAGGTGAAGGAGGGTCTTTTTTAACAATGTATAAGTAGAGTAGTGCCGTGTGTAGCCTGCCGTGTGCTACAACTCTGTATGGATGTGCCCATGCTCCTCAGGGGCTGTGTGTGTGTGTGTGTGTGTGTGTGTGTGTGTGTGTGTGTGTGTGTGTGTGTGTGTGTGTGTGTGTGTGTGTGTGTGTGTGTGTGTGTGTGTGTGTGTGTGTGTGTGTGTGCCTGCGCTATGCATGCATTTGTGCGTGCCTGCGCTATGCATGCATTTGTGCGTGCCTGCGCTATGCATGCATGTGTGCGTGCATGCATGCGCTATGCATGCATGTGTGCGTGCATGCATGCGCTATGCATGTGTGCGTCTGTGAGATTGAGTGGTTATCCCAGTCTGTGTGCAGTGACTTGGAGTTACCAATCTATGCCTTGAATGCAGCTGCATGCATGTGCGTGCATGCATGCGCTATGCATGTGTGCGTGTGTGAGATTGATGGTGGCTCTATTGCCCTATGAAGCTGGTGGTGCTTATCTCTGTCTGCACTATGGTCTGTGAGTTAACCAGCCATGAGGGGCTTCTATATGTATGCGTGTAATTAATGGCTGCTGCATGTCTGCATACACAGAGTCTGTTGTGGTGGGGGGGAGTGGTGGGGCTCTAAAATGCGCCTATGAAGCTAAGGTGGTGCTTATCTCTGTCTCCACCACACACTGTGAAGATACCACACACACAGTCCACACAGTATGCTGTACGCAGAACAAGCTACCTGCCCTACAGTCTTGTTTAACACAAATGACAATTGTTGTTGAGAGAGGGATTAAATATCACACAGACACACACACACACACACACACACACACACACACACACACACACACACACAACACACACACACACACACACACACACACACAACACACCACACACACACACACACCCCCACACACACACCACACCCCCCCCACCCAAAAAAAAAACTTAAATAAATATCTCTCAAACCCCCCCCCCCCCCCCCCCCCCCCCTGTCCCCCCCCCCCCCCCCCCCCCCCCCCCCCCCCCCCCCCCCAAGTCTACTTTCTCCCCGCTCCGCTGATCCACGGGGACTCCAGCATCTTATTGACCTTTTTCAATGTGTGCCCAGTCTGTTAGCGGCATGTAGCGGTTAGCTCTCTTAGCTCCTCCTCAAGCTGAAGCCTATGATCTCCCTGATCAGAGGGGCCTGCTGGTGAGATGGGGGCAAAACCAACAAAGAACAGGCTTTTTTAGACCCCTAAGCCCTTTTACTATTGAATGAGGTTGCTTGTGGTGCAAGGTTAGCTCACAAGAGCTTAGCTAGCCTTGTTTAGTATTAGCATAACGTAAGACTGGCAGGCGGGCGCAGCAGACTTTGTCGGAGTGAAAATAGATGATTTTTTAAAAAAATGATTTCAAAGCACATCCACGCCATGGATACTTTGCCTGCTTGTTCAGAACAAAAATATTTTTGCTGTCAGTCCACTCTAATAATACCTTACTCAATGAAGAGGCTGCGTTCATTACTATTCACAATTAAAGCATAATTGTCATTCATTCATCGCTAATTAAATTAAACTACAGGAATACTCTTACACTTCTCTAGGCTGCGCCATCTCATTCATGTGAGCTTGTCTTTGTCAGTAGAGCATGCTTATATTATATATTATGAATATGGCCATTCATCGAAATAGGGCTGCGATGATTAGTAGATAAATCGATTAGTCGATGGACAGAAAATAAATCCAATCCCTTTTTTGTAATCAATTAATCGTTTAGATAATTTATTAAGTAAAACATACCAAGCATTTGCTGTGTGATGCTTAAGGAATTCCAATACTTGGTCCATGGATAATTTGAAAATTAACACTTTTGTTTTTCATAGCTGAATGTCAGATAAAGCAAGCACATTTAAGACATCACTTTGGACTCTGCAAACTTGTGATGGCATTTGGTATTTTTTATGACACTTTCTAGACTAAATGATTAATCTGTTAATCGAAAAATTATCGTTACATTAGCCGACTGAAATCTATCGTAAATTGCAGCCCTACATCTAAATAAACATGTGTTGACGAATACTTTCAACAACCCCGATGCGCTGTCTCTCACACTTATACAGCCCTTAGCTGCCTGTGTTCGCGGCATGTGCAAACTGCAATTAATGCAGGCCACAGATCAATATCAATATTACGATCACATTGGATCTTCGGATCTCCAGGAAAAGGATCCACAGGAAAGGGCCAACATTTCGTCCGAAGATCCACTGTGATCGTAATGCTGATCTTGTTTTCATGTCGATCTTTATCTTGTCGACATTTTGATCACATTGTATCGTAATTTTGATCTTGTTTTCATGTTGCTTTTTTGGCGCTTTTTCGGACTGGAGAACAGAAATGGGAATGACACGTCGCATAGGACCACAGGTGGGAATCGAACCCCGGTCGCTACGAGGCGTACTGGCTACATGGTTGAGCCACCGAGCTGCTCGTTTTCATGTTGATCTTGAGGTCGTTTTTTATTGAGGAAAGAAGAGGTTTTCTTGGTATGTTTTGAGGCACTGTGGGTCCTGTCCTCAGTAGTTTGCACCTTTCAGAGGCTTTTGTCCATCTGTCTGCTTTGTAACAGGCAGGATGTTGTGCCGGAGGGCTCTTCTGAGAAGAAGGCAGTATCGCCACAATAGCCCTCATTAATCACAATTAATGCTGGTGGTCACATTGAAGCGAGCCAATTGACCAGCACAATACTGTGCTTGTCTTGTACCAAACGTTTTTTTCAATGGCGTTTGACATTGAAACATTACGCTTTTTGTTTGCCATAATGAAACACTTTGATAAAAATCGACTGTAAATGTATGTTTGACCTCAGCACTGATACGTTTCTGGGAAATCTGCTTATTTAATGATGACAGAAAGGCTTGTTTGTCATTAGGTTTGATACAAATCAATCATCCAGTGTATCTTGTTTTTGCTAATTATTTATGCCTCAAAAGGTTTTTTCCTTTTTAGAATTGCAATGTAAAAAGTCTGAATGGCCATGGTGGTTCACTTTCAACTGCACATATGTAGTTATATCCGTGTGTGTGTGGTTTGTATCGATCCGTTTCTGAGGTAGATTGATCACAATGCTTGGCTAGCTCTCTGCTGAACGAATCCCGGGATGTTCTCTGTTTAAATACAAATCCTGTCCATTTTGTGTGTGTGTGTGTGTGTGTGTGTGTGTGTGTGTGTGTGTGTGTGTGTGTGTGTGTGTGTGTGTGTGTGTGTGTGTGTGTGTGTGTGTGTGTGTGTGTGTGTGTGTGTGTGTGTGTGTGTGTGTGTGTGTGTGTGTGTGTGTACTGTCAGTGCGGCCTCTCCTCCATGAGTTGCCATTCTGCCACAGCTGCAGTAGGGAAGTCTCTGGCTGTCAACATTCGGTGGACTTTATTATGATGTGTAGCATAAGTGGCCCTGGGGCCGTGGAACAGGACCAGGACCTTCGTAAAAAAAAGCGTCCTTTAATTTCCCTGGTGTCGCCTGCTGATTGACGACTGTGGGACATGAAGCTGTAGAGACCTACGCACACGCATGTACACACACAAGGGTAGAGAGAAACACATGCACACACACTACACTACAGCTCTTTATACTTTCACACACAAGGTATTTCTGAGCTAGCGCCGCTAGTCATTTGAGAACATAGCTCATTTTGGTTTCTGAGAAAAGAGAGAGATATTTTTAGGTATATGTGCTTTATGTTTGAGACCGGGAAACATTGACATTGTGCAAAAGTGTGAACTTTGTGTGAATGTGTAGGAGAGAGAGAGAGCTAGTGTGTGCTTGCTTTTATGTGTGTGTGTGTGGGTGGGTGTGTGTGTGTGTGTGTGTGTGTGTGTGTGTGTGTGTGTGTGTGTGTGTGTGTGTGTGTGTGTGTGTGTGTGTGTGTGTGTGTGTGTGTGTGTGTGTGTGTAGGAGAGAAAGGGCTAGGGTGCGCTTGCTTTTGTGTGTGTGTGTGTGTGTGTGTTTGTAGAAGAGAGCTAGTCGTGCTTGTATTTGTGTGTGTGTGTGTGTGTGTGTGTGTGTGTGTGTGTACTCTGTGGTCTCTGAGCAGGTGCGGCTCAGCAAGCCCGTTAAACACTTTTAGTCATTGCTGCATCTGTGGTGATGACCGGCCGCAGGGCAATGATGTCATCTCCTCGCTCTGTTTCAAAAAGATGCTGAGCACACTCTCGCAGTGAATCCTCACACTGCAGTAGAAACCTTCTACTCTACGGCTACCGCATGTGGAATTTAAAGGGGAGTGCTGTACAAGGTTCAAAGGTTGCAGTAGTGTTCAAAGGTTGCAGTAGTGTTCAATGGCTACGATATTATCTAATGTATGTAGAGTTTGTGTGAATTGCTTGATTTTCGTTGTGTTCTCAATTGCAAGTGTAGCATGGGCAGAAGTTAAACTATGATTAAACTTGGTAATGATGAGCGATAAATAACTTTTTAATAGATGCAATAGATATAGAAATGTGTTATGAATTATTCAGTTTACACACAGCCATCCAGGGGTGGTGCTGTTAATTATCAGCCATTTGTTTTGATCAGTATGAGTTGGGTTTGTGTGTGTGTGTGTATGTTTTACGCTGTGTGTATGATGGATGGGCCTGTCTTCCCTCAGTACTGCTAGTAAAGTTCTGAGCAGTGTGTGATGTTCTGCTCCAGCGGGCCTCTGGAGATCCACTGGGCCATGGCACCATGCAGCATTCATCCTGCCCACTCAGACCCAGTCTGGCTGGGGTCTGACAGCCCATTACTCCCATCCAAGCTGCAGAAAGAAACAAGCCTCCATTGGCCCCAGGCTGGAGGGATTCAGAGCCAGGTGCCAAACTCTGAGGATTTCTAAAAATAACTTCATTGTCTTGGCTCCTCTTCTGTTTTACAGACACTTTTAGTTAAAAAAACGATTTTACGTTTTACGTTTGGCTGGAGGAATAATAGTGTTACAGTATTTTCAAAATATATACTAGTGACAATAGTGTTGGTATTGTAAGTAGCCCTATATTGTTCATAAGGGTTCCTTTTGTGCTAAATCCTCAAATCTAATCTAAATCATCCACCAATATCTACTAATCTATGTAAATTTGACTGTTTTCTGTATCAGTCAATGATGACAATTCTGTCTGTAGTAGTTGTCTCAGTAGATATTTAGTAGGATGCATAAATATATCAATAATATTCATAGATCTATACACTTGCAAATCATCTGTTATTTATGATGGTAGATCGATAGCTCAGTTATTAGGTATTAATAGATGTATTATTCGCAAGGTTGCTGTATGATATCGTATCGTACAGGCTGTTCAGCTCACAGCCAAAAAGTACTCGGTCCGATCCCCACAGCCTCACCTCCTTAGGCGTCGTTGAACAAAAAGCGTAACCCCTGAATGACATGCATCTGAATCCACTGTATGTTGCATTGGATAAGCATCTTCAAATGTACAAAGTAGATCTAAATACAGATGGAGATATAGATCAGTGTTTTGCAGGGTTAATCTCCCAGACGTTTTTTCTGATGTTCTGATCATCCTTCCCAAGAAGCCATTACCAGCAGTTAACTCCTTACTGAGACAGCATCCCTCATCAAACACCAAGTGTTCTTCTTGAGTTAATGCATGTCTGTTGGGGCAGGAGCAGGGGATGTTTGTATGTACCGCGCGTGCACATGTGATTGTGTCTTGAGGATTGTTAAGTGGCTAGTTTCACTAACCAGTCCACTCAGAGGCAGCAGTGGTAAATTACACCACACACAGATCGATGAAGAGAATTAGCAAGCCCCCCCCCCCCCCCCCCCACCGTAATGGCTCTGCTATGACCTAGCACAGTTCGGTGGTTAGCTCAAGCCTGTCCCTCACCATGATCCTGTCAGTACACAGTGCCTCCTCCCGCTTCCCATTTCTCGCCTCCCCTTCGCAATATCTTAGGTCTGCAATCCTTGCCATAGTCACGCCAATGAGCACGAGACATCACTGTGCAACTTCGATTGATTCACAAGCTATCATGGTGAATATACATCAGATCATCATGGATATCAACATGTTACTGAAGAAGAAAGGGAATCCATATGTTATTTTTAGATTATCAACATATTGGGAGTCGTAACCATCGAAGTGGATGCAGACGGGCATGTGAATATAACAGACTTTGTTGTAGTTGGTCTGGAAACGGACCACAACATCTCGGGCCATATAACTTTGAAATGATTTATTATCCCAGTCTTTGACCTAATGGACACTACAGTAGTATCAGAAAATGAAAGTAAATGGACAAAGCTGATCCAAAGGAGTGGTGGAACGAAACTGTGTTCCTGTAACTGTTTACTTTGAACTTAATATAATGATAATGATTTAATTATTAAGCCCAAGCAATATCTAATCCTTTTATTTTTACTGCTGATATTCATTCTATGTATAATGATAATGATTTCGTCCCATGCCATATCTAGTTATTTTATTCTTGAAGCCGATATTCAACTGCTGTGGCTCCCTCAAGACTGTGTGATTCAGTTAAAATCCACATGATCCAGAAGCATGAGTCATAAATGCAGTGCTCAGAGTTTGCAGTGTTCATACGGATGGAGGGTGCAGTTTTTACTGTGTTCACTGCTATGGATTACGTCCTCAGGGCTAACATCTATGATGGAAAATCCGCAAGTTGTTTAGTTTTAATAAGTTAAGCTTTGTTTTCTTCAGGTAGTGTTATCTGGCCACCCCATCTGTTAACTGGTGTTATCTAGTTCCCCATTGTTAACCTTTTCCCTGGGGTGAACGGTCACGCTCTTTTTGATTTTGGTGCATCAATGCCATGGTATACCAGCTTAGTCCTATCACTCACCAACTCATTGGCATTGGAGTAAGCATTTGTGTCCGCCGGGTGCGGTTGCCATGTCAGCCCCTACCGTCGCCAAGGGAACAGGGATATCTATTGAGTTTGACAGGTGGGCTTTGGAAGCCTTCTGTCAAGACGTGTTAACTTGAGGAGGGGGCTTTCTTCCTTGAGAACCGCATACAAAAACAGAAACACAATCTAGTCACGCACATGAGATCAAATATCTGACAGTTCTTCTGTCAAACGTCAGACACTTGACGTGAGACAAAAAGGGGAGCACATGCGTTTTACAAGTTTTACTTTTATCCTTATTATTCTGGTGGCATTTTTAAGTAATTATTGGCCCATACCAAACTTACTCTCTGTTTGTATGTTGTCCATTTCTCTGAGCTATTAGATCAGTAGTGAGCACAGGAAGGAGTGAGCGATGTTCTCCAAACAAAGTGAGAGATGCATCAAAATAACTGGCACAAAGTCTCTTGGCCATTCAAATGAGCTGTGGTTTATAATCAGGTGTGAGTGTGCCAGCCATACGCTGCTGAAAAATGTTTTATGAAGCAGGAAGCGTCATTTGCATGTTCCCAGCTTACCTAAATTATCCGCACTGTGCAAACAGCCCACAGCAAAACGTTTTGAAGTCCTCTGTTTTGTTACGAAATGCAGTGGGATATATGCTCCATAAAGGCTGAGCAAAACACTGGGAACAACTTAGGTTTCGCGGTTTGAGAAATAGGAATAACTCGTATCCGTATTTTACCCATCGTGCAAATACTATTTATATTTACATATACATGTTGTGTGGAAATGATTGTCATGAGTACAGTATGACTTGTTCATTGTTGCATGAGGAAGTACCTGAACGTGTTTGGGAAACGTTGACAACTCGTGTCTTTGCCCATCAAGGTGTCAGACGGATCGTATTCGTAACCTTCTGGTCTACTGTATTGCTTTAGAGTTTGGACTAACCACCGTTACATTGATTGAGGGGTTAGACACTGAGTTGGGAAGGGAAACAGACGTTTTGGCCGTTTAGGACTGGATGATCGCATGGCAGCCCTGACCAGCAGCCATTTTTTGTTTAACTGACTAACCAGCAAATAGCCTCGTACCACACATGGATATTTTCTTTGAGGCAGTGTGCGTCCTTCGCTCTTTGATCTCCCCCCATGGTAAGAACCCTCACCTGTACTCTCCTGCATGTGACCCCTCCCCCTCCCTAATGGCCTAAAGGGGAGTCTGTGTGTAGTTCGCTATGATGATTAACCTGTCCCAATGTGCGTATGGAATAACATTCACCTCTCTGAAATGGTTTCAACAGTAACTAATGAGTATTATTCGTTTGGCTGAAGTACGGAGACCCAACAACACCCTAACCACTGGACCTGTGGTTCCCAACCTTTTTTGCCCGTTATCCCGTTTCTAGCTTTGAAAATGTTTCCAACCATAACTTTAACTTTCGTGCTTCTGTACCAACACAAATGGTTTTTACCCACTCAATCTGGTGGTGGCTGTGAATCCTTAGGCAGTCAGTTTGTGTATATATAAGACACCATGAGACCTTTACAAAAATTCAAATGCTTTGCTAAAGTGGATCATCAAATATCTACAGCTTATATCGGCAAGCTCCTGCGACTCCATATGCATATCAGGGGACCCCAAGTGGGGTCGCGACCCCAAGGTTGGGAACCAGTGCACTAGACTATCCTGTCCTTCCGGTGTATCGTATCCACTCCTCAGCGAACAGCCACGACGGGTCCCCTGGTGTACAGCTGCGGTGTGTCTCTGTGCAGCCTCAACGTTGTCCACTCCTCCATGGACCAGCGGGACAGTTCTCAGCCCTATTGATTTCCTAATCCCTCGTCCCTCGTTTAGAAGTGCATCCGGTTACTTTGACGTTGATCCTGTGTCGATTCACGTCTTACCCGGGATGTCCTCGTTCTAATTGGTTCATCGTGTGTGTGTGTGTGTGTGTGTGTGTGTGTGTGTGTGTGAGAATGGGGGGTTGTTTCATTTAACTAATGGCAGGTTAGGGCTGATGGAGTCTTTCAGAAGTGAAATTCTCTCACCATTGACTCATGGCCCTGCATTGATTTTCCTTTTCAGTAATTATTTTCCGTCCCGTGTTTTGTGCTAATCATGCAAAGGGCTTGTCAGGATGCATTAACTGATTGAAGAGGGGTGTCGGTGTGCGTGTCGGTGCTGAGAGAAAGCATGGGCAATATAACCGCATCAAACTACTACATTGTTCCTCTGAGAACGCTAGCATTGAATAGTTGAACAGGCCTATGTCCTCAGATGGACCTACCTTCACACTGTGCATGTTTATTACCTTGAAACGTGTTATTTAAGGTTAATGGAACTTGTGTGCACTTCACTTTTCTGGTCGGTGCGATTATGTTTATTTGTGTGTGGTGTGTTACTGAGCATAATGTAAAAGGAAGCATTCAGAGACTGTTCTTCATTATGCTGGTTGAGTTCCTGTTGAGAAGTTAGATACTGGCAAAAGCAGGGTTTTTATTATGTAATAAAGTCTACAGTTGTGTGGATGTTTTCATTTAGTTTGTTATTCTTTGGAATAAACAAATAAATACAAATAAAGTGAATTGAAAGAGAAAGAAGTGTACAGTGTTTAACATTTAAATGAATGATAGCATAAGGAATGATATGAATGGGGTTTGTACAATGTTATGAATCGTACATTTTCAAAACATCCTAAACTTTTTAATAAAAAGAACGACAGAGATTAAAATATTTAAAGGAATTGTACAATTGGCAGTTTGAGATATTGGTGGAAGCCCAGAAACACACACACACACACACACACACACACACACACACACACACACACACACACACACACACACACACACACACACACACACACACACACACACACACACACACACACACACACACACACACACACACACACACACACACACACACACACAGGCATACATGGAGACCAGAAGGTGGACAGAAAAGGGATGGCAGAGGGAACAGATGGGAGAGAGACAGAGTGAGACACAGAGAGAGAGAGACATAGTGGGTGAGAGATGGAGGCTGTTTGGCAATAGCAGCACAGTTGGAGGAGCACAACTGTGAGAGGTAATAACCCTTGTTGGTCTGATTCTATGAACCCCTTTTGTAGATTACTTCCATAAGCAGCAACTTGCTTGCGGATCATTTATATCAGCTAATAGGCCTTCATCATAGAGGTAATAGTAGACGCTAACACAGGTGTATCTCCTTATGTTAATCATGGGAACTGGCATGCCTACAGACCCATAATTAACTTGATATGCTACACCTGTTTATGCTCCTACTGTAACTGCTCTGTGATGAAGGCCCATTGATAGGATTACATTCACACTAATGGCTAACCTTCCTTTTATGTTTTTCATATTTCTTTTCAGGGAGATTTTTTTTTATCTGAATGTGCTGATGCTTAGTAAAGTACTGATTGTCCTCACTTTTCTGAACTGCCATTCTGGAAGTAATAGCATGCTGCATTATCAGATGGCGAGAAAAATTTGTTTATTATTGCTAAGCTACAACTAACAACGGGGACCAGTTTGAAAAAGTGACGAGGCAAAATCGAAAAGGAACCTGAACAAATGTGACACACACACACACACACACACACACACACACACACACACACACACACACACACACACACACACACACACACACACACACACACACACACACACACACACACACACACACACAGAGCCAGCAGATGGAAGGACTGTTTTGTTTATAATTGCTACGGTGGGTGGTCAGATGACTGTGTGCTTGTGATGTCTTGAGAAGGTGACTGACAGGCCCCTCGCTCCCCCTGATGACTGGGACTGAATGGTGTTTGGCACGTTGATGACCCCTGCTAGGATTTCTGCCATTAAGGGTCTTTTGTGGCTCATTAGGTTCAAAGCGACCCTGTGTGTGTGTGTTTGGTATGTTGTGGGGAGATCCATGGGTTTGTGTCTGTATCTGAGTAATGGGTTTCATTTTGGTAGGAGTGTCTTTGCGGGGGGGACATCTGTAAGAGTGTTTTACTGAGCCTGTGCAAAAGCAAATGCATCACTGAAGAGTGGACAGCTGTGGCATGATGCAAATGTGTAGTCTTTTTGAAACCACACACACACACACACACACACACACACACACACACACACACACACACACACACACACACACACACACACACACACACACACACACACACACACACACACACACACACACACACACACACACACAAATGTCTTCTGCCTATTCGCCTGTGCCGTCGTATTGTTGCTGCATGTCAGTAGCGCAGCTTTTTTCAAGGGGGCTTTTATGCTGTGTGCAGCAGGCCATTTTCAGGCAGACGGTACACACACACACACACACACACACACACACACACACACACACACACACACACACACACACACACACACACACACACACACACACACACACACACACACACACACACACACACACACACACACACACACACACACGAAAACACTCTTCCGTCGATCCATCATCTTCCCTCAGCCCTAGTGATTTGACAAAGTGATTTCTACCCGTGTAGCCATGGCCTGTTTGTTTTACTGCTCTCTCACATGTCTGACCACCAAATAAATGGCACTATTTCATGGATGTAGACCAAGGGAAAGGTGGTATATTTCCCCCACTCGCTGTCACTTTTGAAGGATTTGATGGTTGCCATTTGTCAAGGAACCAACCAGAGTTTTTCCCCCTCTGGAGCTTTTACTGTGACTATGTACTCTCTCTATACACTCTTTATTACCTCTGTGCTACCACTGCTCTCTCTACACACTTTTTATAACCTCTATGCTACCGCTAGTCTCTCTATACTCTCTTTACTCTCTATACACTCTGTATTACCTCTATGCTACCGCTGCTCTCTCTACACTATTTATTACCTCTGTGCTACCACTGCTCTCTCTACACACTTTTTATAACCTATGCTACCGCTAGTCTCTCTATACTCTCTATACACTCTGTATTACCTCTATGCTACCGCTACTCTCTCTATACTCTCTCTATACACTCTTTAATCTCTGTGCTACCGCTACTCTCTATATTCTCTGTATTACCTGTATGCTACCGCTACTCTCTATATGCTCTTTAATCTCTGTGCTACCGCTACTTTCTCTATCATTTCTATACATTCTTTAATCTTTATGCTCTCTTTACTCTATACTCTTTCTATACATTCTGTAATCGAAGCTCTCTCTACTCTCTCCCTACTTTTTTCTATACACTCTGTAATCTCTATGCTCTCGCTACCTTATATAGTCTCTATAACTCCTATAATTTCTCTCGATACACTCTTTACTTTGGCTTCTCTATACTCCCTCTACTATCGATACACTATGCTCTATCTTTCTCTATACTCTACAACTATCTTTTTGCCATCAACATCAACAACATAAACATTATCATATGAGCTGTTCAACAACAGGTTAGTTGTCCTGCCCCAAACTGTGTATTCCTCCAGGCTCTGTTGTGGGACAGCGGAGCACAGCCAACGGAAGTGTCACAGGAGAGAATGGAGATCGCGGCTAATTACTAGTTGAAGGGCCAAAAATATCATTATACACCGTGTCGTCATACTCTCTCTCCAATTCATATTTGAAAATGGAAATGAATGTAATTTATTAAATCAAATGGTAAATTAAATGAAAAATGAAGATGAAATTAAATTGAAAATGAAATTAGGGAAATTTAATTAAATCAAATGGAAAATGAAATTAAGGAAATGAAATGAAAAAATCGAATGGAAAAGTGTCCGTCATGTGTCCTAACCTCTTGTCCTGTATGTCCCTCTCAGACTTCAACTACACGACGGACGGCTATGAGGGCGACGGGCCCGAGGACGTTAAGTCCCAGGACGGCTCCGAGACCATGCCCTTCATCGACGAGTCTCCAACCATGTCCCCCCAGCTGTGCAACCCCCACGGAGACGCAGCGTCCCCCTCCCCACCAGAGGGGCTGCTGCCAGGGGTGAGCACACACACACACACACACACACACACACACACACACACACACACACACACACACACACACACACACACACACACACACACACACACACACACACACACACACACACACACACACACACACACACACAAGTAGTTCACTTCTGCTTCCCCTACCATTCTACTGCTGGACTTCTGTTTTGACCTAAGAGTCTGATGTAGGGGCAGATAAACAAGTTCTAAAACTTGAATGCCACTGGTCGGAGACTCACGGCATCAGAGGGATGAAGATATACAGCAGAAGAGCTAGTCTGACTTGAAGTTTCAACATGTTACTGTCAGATGTCCATTAAATTGCAACGGTTTAGTGCACATACTGCAGTGTGTACAAGGAAACGGCATCCCCGCAACATGAAGTGCTGCTGCACGCTTAGTAACCTTGCATTGTGTTTGATATAAATATTAAAAAAAAAACGGAGAACTGAAAACAGAACTAGGGCAAATTATTTAGTTATAAATGAGTTACCTGCAAGGCTAGCCTAGCCCAGGCTGGACAATAAAGTTGTATTTTATTCTATTCTCAGTCATTTCAACACACATTTTATGTGGGTTTGCGTGACATGGCCATTGTTTGTTACTCAGCCTTTTTTTTGTAAAGTAAAACATTCCAATCTTCTTGATGCCCCTTTTACAAGTCTAGACTCTTATCTCGCATTTCATTGGCTCTTCCTGATATACAGTGGCTGACCAGAGAGAGAGAGAGAGAGAGAGAGAGAGAGAGAGAGAGAGAGAGAGAGAGAGAGAGAGAGAGAGAGAGAGAGAGAGAGAGAGAGAGAGAGAGAGAGAGAGAGAGAGAGAGAGAGAGAGAGAGAGAGAGAGAGAGAGAGAGAGAGAGAGAGAGAGAGAGAGAGAGAGAGAGAGAGAGAGAGAGAGAGAGAGAGAGAGAGAGAGAGAGAGAGGACAAGCAGAAACACACACGGGGGAAGATTGCTTGCCTCTGCCATGGTAGCGTAGCCTTTAACACACTCAGTTGTTCTAATGGTTGCTTGAATCATTCCTTGTACTCTCTCAATCAGTCCCTTTTAGACAAGATTATTTGCCTTCCAGGGAATTGTTTGGCCTAAGCGATCCATTAGTCTTGATGGAACCACCGCCTTGGAAACCGAGATGGCTACTTCCTGCGGACACACACACACACACACAATGACTTTAACCACACTGCAACATGCTAATACAGGTTTAGAATACAGGTTTTCCGGGACTGAATCAGGAAGTGACACAAAATCTCCAGCTGGTGTGAAGGCGCTGACAGTGGCAATCAAGCCTCTGTGTGTTTAAATTGGGACCAGATTCTGGCATGGGAAGGCGGATTGACGGCACATCTGCTCGGTTGACTGGCTGCCGTCTGAGCTTCCATAGAAACCCATTTTCCAGCCGTTTGTTGTTGGTTTTCTTTGCACTCGTTGCGTTTAAACTACCTCCTTAATGCCTGTAGACCAGTGGAAACAAAACAAACCTGCTGTTTTAATGCTCAGCCTTTAGTTTGTTTGTGCATTCAATCAGAATTTGAAAGAATATACTTTAAAATTTAAAGTGAAAACAGTACTGAGAATGAAACAATCTCATATAATGATGGACACTGCTGCAGACACAATGCTAATATAATAATATGTCCTCTGTGCGCCACTGTGGAGCTTCCACTATGTGTGTGATCTGGAGACCTAGATCCACCAATGCTAAACCAATACCTCCATCTAGTGGTGGGAATGGGTAAGCTCAACAAAGGAAAGGACATGTCACCAAGTTAAAACTCTACTTTCCCATCATGTTGTGTATCTTTATGAAGGGCGCAGATCTCATTTCAACTTGGCGGTGACCACAAATATGAATACATGTATCAATAATATCAACAATGTATATCAAATGACCTGATCTAACAGACACACAGCCATTAATAGTATCTTAAAACATATAATAATGAATCCCTTTTAGGCCATTGATCTTTATATTATCACCCCATGTTGTTGTAGCTATGGGCTGAATCAGTGTTAGGCCCGATTTCTTCAATAACCCCAAGACATTTAAAAGAGTGGAATCCTTTTTTTATTTTGTCAGTTTTGTAGTATAAAGAACATGCATCAAATGTTTTACGATGTTAAATATAAGTGGGGATTTTTATTTATTTGGAGTCTATATGCATATCATCCCTGGAACTGCATCTGTAGGCTGTTTAATGCAACGCAGACGTAAAGGGAATTCAAATGGGGAAGCTTTTCATGGACAGCCAAGGTCTCCCCCTCCTCTCCCTTCCCCTGCCCTGCATCCAGCACTCTCAGCCTCAACTCTGCTTAGCTGGTGCCTTTCTGCTGAGTTGACAAACTCCCTCCTCGGCTGACACAAGAAATTCTGCTCTGCCGGACCAAAAAATACACCCGGGATATATTATTGTGTGTGTATGTGCGTCCGCCCATGCGTGCCTGAAAGATATTGCTTTGTCACAAAAGTCATGATGGCAAGATAAGGGTAGATGTAAGAATTACGTTGCATTAAACTCTGCTTTTATACAGGTCTTGGGTTGTGGTCACTGCATTCTTTGGTTAGATTTAGAAAGGCTGTTTTTCCATCCCGTTGCCTTAGTACTAAGTGACACAGTATCCCACAGTCAGGAGGGCTGACATGAGCAGCCAGACAGAGACGTGGGGGGGCCATGGCATGGTGAATGGTTTTCATTCGCACCTCGCACAGAGGAGTGAGAGTCTCCTCCACCAGAGATTTGTCAGCATTTACTCATCGAAAGGATATTTACATGTATTTTTGTATGTGTCAAAATGAAGGATGGCGGGTTTATCTATCTTTATATTCTATATTCTTTATAG
The DNA here is from genome assembly GCA_026745465.1 of Lota lota. Taxonomy (NCBI): domain Eukaryota; kingdom Metazoa; phylum Chordata; class Actinopteri; order Gadiformes; family Lotidae; genus Lota; species Lota lota. Next base: position 926,665 of record JACYXH010000310.1, on the reverse strand, counting down.
CTCTATATTTAGAAGCTTTCGTTTTCGTATTGCCCCGCCTGCCGTTATATCTTTCTCTGTTTATTGAGAGTGTAGCTTGTCGCGTTTAGTGTGTAGCCTGTGTTGTCTGGCAGTTTGCGAACGGCTAGCGAAATGAACCTCGGCCGGTAATCAAGAGCAGCCCAGGCTTAGCCTCAGCTCAGCACTAAGGGAGCCGGGCAGATCGATCAGACAGAGGCCGATGGGGGAGGGAAGGAGGGAGAGGGAGAGCAATCAATAAAGGGAAAAAAAAACATGCTCAAGCCCAACCAGGAAGTGTATGTTGAGCAGAGAGTGATAGACAGTACAATGATTGGCCATGGGCTGCGAGAATGTAGCAGACAAGAGCGAAAGAGAGATGAAGAGAGGAGAGTGTAAGAGAGCGACAGGCTGAGTGAGACCTATTGAGGAAGTTGCTGAAAAATGGTGTGTGTGTGTGTTGCAAGGCTGTCTGAGCCAAGGGGAGGGGACCATGTGGAGGAGGGGTGAAAAGAGAGGCCAGACCTCATCGACTTTGAGCCGGAACACTGAAACACACACACACACACACACACACACACACACACACACACACACACACACACACACACACACACACACACACACACACACACACACACACACACACACACACACACACACAAACCAGGAAGTCCAGCCAAAGGAAGGGGGTGGGGTTAAGTAAGCGTGCTGTTCCCTGTCCGTGTCTAGATGCGGCGCAGAGAGAGTGGTGAAAGCGGTGGATGTGTGCAGACTGACTTTGAAAGAGGCGACGGTGGCGTAGAATACCAATAACAAGCCGCCGAGGGTAGTGGGTACGACATACAGAGAGAGAGAGAGAGAGAGGAAGAAGGAGAACAGAGACAGACCAGGGGAAGGGGAGATGGAGGAGGAGGAGGAGGAGGTGCTGGGCTACTTGGACAAGGTGCTGGAGGAGGAGGATGAGGAGGAGGAGGAGGAGGAGGTGTCTGAGTATGGCGATGGCGAGCAGGAGCCCACTACCTTCTCCGTGCCTCGACACTTCAAGGTGAGGACGGCGCTGGCCGCTAGCGAGACGAGAGGCCAATAAAACCGGCCCCCCTGTCGCTGCTAGCGTGAACCGTACATTAGCAGGAGCACAGCTGTCTTGATTTGTGTGCGTGTGTGTGTATGTTGCACACAGATGCTTGACAAACACTAAACACACACACACACACACACACACACACACACACACACACACACACACACACACACACACACACACACACACACACATTCTCCGGATGTTCTCATAGGCCAGAACACGTAGCTAAATATAGCCAAGTTCTTAGTGTGTGTGTGTGTGTGTGTGTGTGTGTGCAAGTGTTTCTTTGCAAGAGCAACCAGTTGCTGCGTAAGCACAGCTTCCAAAAGTGTGTTTGAAGCATACTTGAAAATGAAATAGTTGAGGAAAATTATTCCCCCACTGACGTGTGTGTGTGTGTGTGTGTGTGTGTGTGTGTGTGTGTGTGTGTGTGTGTGTGTGTGTGTGTGTGTGTGTGTGTGTGTGTGTGTGTGTGTGTGTGTGTGTGTGTGTGTGTGTGTGTGTGATGATTGCTGGAGATAACATGGGGATGATAACGCAGGGCAGTGCTGTTCTGTGATTGCTTTTATCACACATGAGTCACGAAGGGCACACACACTTCATGTGCTGGACTTGCAGTGTGTTTTTGTTGAAGCAAAGCAAACTAAAATGGGGGAGTCATATATAGCTGGTTGACATGACAAACCATTCCATAGCTGTTAGCCGATGCTAAAGCTGCACGTTGCTACACAGAGTCTCTTTGTAAAGTTAAGGTGGAGTGGGGGGTGGGCGGGGGTTATTCCACACATATTCACACTGTGGGAAGAAACGGTTTTTCTCTTCTCCGTTTCCTGTTTCTCAGCACACTGAGACGTCTGCTGCCCGGATACTCTCTACGTGGCACCTACATCACACACACACACACACACACACACACACACACACACACACACACACACACACACACACACACACACACACACACACACACACACACACACACACACACACACACACACACACACACACACACACACACACTAAACGTGCTGATAATAATTATTCTAGCATCAAAGTCATCGCAGTTATAGCCAACTTCCACAGTGGTTCTTTGACCTTTTCATAATAGGAAGTAATATCTAACTTCCATTTATGAAGCCTTTCAACGGAAAAAAGATATTACTATGTTCTTTACCTTTGAACCGTTTGCTCTATTATTTTATAGCTGATTTTGCTCGCTTTAATTTTGTTGGCTACATTTAAATACTTTTATAATAATGTGACATTTACATGTTTAAATGTATAATCTCAGTGGAAAGTCAAGATATCTCACACTCACTCACTGTCCTCCATTATCTTAGCATTAAAAATATTTAGGTTGTTGATATCACAATATCAGAAAGTATTGCGGTAAGGTTGTGTTAATAAGTAATCCCACATGCGCACACACACTACAATCATTTCTGACATGATGAGAAAGGGTTTTGGTTGTGTTAATGATTAATCCTGCATGGGCACCCACACCATTTCTGCTTTCTCGTCAAGGTGCTTTATGATCTTGCTTTGTGTTATGGCACCACCGTCCCCTTAATGTTATTATTAAAACAAACCATATTGCTCTGATTTGTGGTTCGGTTAATCCTAAAGAAGATCTAGCTGTTTAGTCAGAATCCTGTGGTGTATCTTTTCTTGGGTTGTTACCTGAACATATATTACAAAATGTATTCTAAGATGTTGGTGTACTGTGTGACCTTGTGATAGTGGCAGGTTGACCCTATTTCATTGTGTCCAAAGGTGGATAGTTACACTACATTTTCATGGCTATACACAAGTTGATTTTACTCTTGAAGACCTTACAGATTTTACATAATCAGGCTCTTTACATGATGAAGACACTTGCTGCATGTCCCACATTTTTGGGGTGGCACAGTGCTGCTTCACAGCAAAAAGGTTCTGGGTTCAAATCCCATGGGGGGGGGGACCTTTCTGTGTGGAATTTGTATGTTCTCCCTGTGTTCATGTGGGTCTTTTACTGGTGCTCCGGTTCCCTAACCTGACGCGCCAGATGGTTTGTTACACAGAACCATCTGGGAAGTCGTCATTGGAAACTGTTTGGATAAGGGCAGGCTTTCATAAAATACTTGACAGGTGATTGGAAGAACTATTTGTCCATCACCATAGAGCCCGTAGTTCCTCATAGGCCACTGATTGTTCCAAACCACTGGTGGTTTGGACACAAAGGCACAAATTGAACTCTGGCACGATGGATTTGAATCCAGCTGACTTGCAAGTTTACGGGTTTCCTCCAAAACCACAAAAAAACATGCAACTTAGCACTCCTGCCCTGCCCATAACCAAGGCAAGGCACTACACCTGGAGTTGCTTTCTCGGTGATACCCTGTGAGGATGCAGCCCACTGCTCCTAGCTCCTAGCAAAGGAAGGGTTAAATGCAGAGAATGAATTTCCCAAAATGTATCATTTTATATTTAAGTATATACAATTTATTTGAATAAAATTACATTCTATCAATATCATATCATGTATGGGAATGAGTTTATTATATTATCAATACATGTTTTCTCGAAGGTACTAAATGCAACATTACAGTTCATTTTTTAATGCTAAATTGAAAATTATTATGAGGTTATAATTATCATGCCATTTGGTGAAACTGATTTATTTTCATCAGTCTGTCTCACTACGATACTGTACTTTATTAATACTGAGAAACACCTTTCTCGTTGATACTTGCTAGGCAGTAGCACATTCAGAACACATTGTAGACAGATGGCTGAACCTGGAGTTTGACCAGCAGTTCCATTCTAAGTCCCAACAACAGTGAACCATGAAAACATCAAGTTAGCCAGTCAGCCTGGACAAACGAAACAAACTTCAACACCTGCTCAATGAACGTGCACGCTCCTGACTCACCGTTCACAGCTATTTTCAAATATTTGCTAGACCTTATGAATCTTATGTACTGACTGACTGCTTGGTCTGTGTGCCGGAAAAAGTGCTGTATTTTTTCCTTTTTTATTCGTCACAAAGTCATCCAGTTCAATTGAACGTCTTTGTTGATTCCGAGTATTTTCAATACTTTCAATAGAGGTGTTACAATATTTTCGTAACACCTCTCTCTCACACAAACACACACAAGCAACTTCTCTCTCTCTCTCTCTCTCTCTCTCTCTCTCTCTCTCTCTCTCTCTCTCTCTCTCTCTCTCTCTCTCTCTCTCTCTCTCTCTCTCTCTCTCTCTCTCTCTCTCTCTCTCTCTGCTTTCACACACATACAAAGCATGCATTTACTGACTTGAATGCTCTTTTGCTGACCTCCGTCTTGTGTTTCTGTAGGGGGACACTGAGAAGGGCCTGGAGATGAAGAAGCTGGTGCTCTCTGGCTTCCTGGCCAGTGAGGAGATCTACATCAACCAGCTGGAGGCCCTTCTACTGGTAAGACGCACATGCATGCACGCGCAGGTGCTATGAGGTTAGGTTAGCGGTCGGGTTGAGGAAGGTACCCTAGCTGAAGGCTTTTCTTCAAATGGCTCACTGCACAGGGTCTGGGCTGTGTGTGTTAATTCACCATGATGACACAGCCCGCCAGGACGGTCTTGAAGATTAGTGTCAGATCTCTCCTCTTCAATTCCACTCCATGTTGGAGGAGAGTCTCTTGATATCTTGATCGTAGCCATTTTTAATTTCCGTTAGTTAACGATGAACCAGAGCAAGTTGAAGTGTACCTTGGTAGTGGTTGAGACCTTGTGTGGAATGGATTCTCCATTCTTAGCCCTTGATAATAATAAATAATATATTTATATCATAAAGGAAGTTCAGTCCCTGCTTTTGCACAAATTTATGAACAATATTATGGGGCTCACAATCTTTTTGTAAAGTCCCATTCTCACGCTCTCTCTCCTCTGCTATTCTCTTCTCCTTCCTCTTTCTCATTCTCGCTCGTCCGTCCGTCCGTCCGTCCCCCCCCCAGCCCATGCGTCCCCTGAAGGCCACAGCCACCAGCTCCCAGCCGGTGCTCACCATCCAGCAGGTGGAGACCATCTTCTACAAGATCCAGGACATCTCTGTCATCCACAAAGAGTTCTACGACGCCCTGTACCCCAACATCCAGCAGTGGGACGAGAAGGTCACCGTGGGACACCTCTTCCAGAAGCTGGTGAGGGGGTTAACTTCGTATTTATGTTTGAGTGTCTGTGTGAGTGTATTTTTTGGGGTTTAAAGGACAGCTACCAAGTGGGCTTGGAGCATACTTTTGGTGCTAATTGGAGAACAATTTGAGAGTTGAGAACTATGTCGTCATTGATTAGACAAGTTTTGTCCATAGCAACTGAATACAATTTGCAGTGAATTAAAATACAGGTCATAAGTAAACAGGTAGGGCTGAGGACATCGTGCTCATGGATATGTCCAGGTGTAGGGTTTGGACCCAGAACCTTTTTAACTGGGTTAATTCCTGCCAGTACACCGTTTTTCCAGTCTGATGTTAAAATAGGTATTAAAAATGGTTAGTACTTTATTTCATCTCAGCCTTGGGTTGTACGATATGACGAAATTAGATCGTGAACGATAAAATGTCTGCACGATCTGCCTTTACAGAGAGATTAGTATCGTGCAACGGTGCACATTCTATCAGTTAAAGTTCTATGGCTCATACACGCATCCAAAGTAGTTTTCTTAGCCAAATCTTAAATCACACTTTTTTCAATAATGGTTAGGCTTCCCGCACACCTACAGTATAACGCAACCGTGTGTGTGGATGGTGAAGCTCTAAAATAAGGAAATTCGTTTGGTTATACCGTCACTTGCAAAACATGAAAAAGAATCGTGATAAAATTGTGGATCCTGATCCTGCCCAAAAAAAATCATATGATATTTTTGCCATATCGCCCACCCCTAGCTCAGCCTTATACTACATATTTTCTTAAAGAACATAGACAACCACCAGTCAGAACTGTACAAGCTGTGGTTTGTCCAGCTGTTGGCTGCAGCTAACGTGTGTGTGTGTGTGTGTGTGTGTGTGTGTGTGTGTGTGTGTGTGTGTGTGTGTGTGTGTGTGTGTGTGTGTGTGTGTGTGTGTGTGTGTGTGTGTGTGTGTGTGTGTGTGTGTGTGTGGTGTACCATTGCCGTGTCTTTTAGTTTTGTAGTCTTGTAGTAATATTAGAGATCTTACCGTTAGGTATAATTATCCAAGAAGGCCTGCAGTCTAATAGTATTACAGAGGCTCCAGGCTGTCTCTTATGGGAGTTACTGCTCTTGGTGCTGCAAGAGACTGCTGCTAATCAAGGAGGATTATTTTTTGGATGAATACGGGCACTCGTGTGTGGATCTCTATATGTGTGCCTGCATTAAAACATAAAGAAATTATTCATATGTTTTTATTTATTTCATGGGATTTTTTGCCTAGATGGACAGGACGGTGGATTTAAAGAGAGAGGAGGAAAGACATGGGTGATGATTTGACCACAGTTCAGAACCAAACCTGTGTTGCTCCATGGCATGTTCCCTAAATGGTGGCACACTAGTGGCCAGAGCCACCGAGCAGGTTTTGCACCATTTTTTACTAAAGAGTGGATGAATAGACTTATTCGTTTAACTAAAAACACATTTGTTGTGGATGTTTTGCCTCTAATTGTCTTGTTTTCTAAAAACATATTCAGTGGTTATAACAATGTGAGTCTTAAGCATACCAGCATTTAGCAGGTGCAGCATATTATCTACTTCCAATGCTGATGAATCCAATTCTATCCAAGTTGTACAAGAAGAAATCCTTTTTATTGCTGTGACAAGTCAAAAGTCATGGTAATGTCTGTCCTCTTTTCGTAGGATGTAAAACAAGTTTAAAGGGGTTACTAACTGCCTGTTCAACACCCAATTCTCTCTCTATTCAAGATTTTATTGGATGATCAGTTTTACTTTAAGTCAAAGGTTATTTACATTTACTAATTCATTTAGTGTCATTTAACCATGGGGCACATTTGTTGCTTGTCTTTAACTAATGTTCAGAAAATGACGTATTACTAAATGTGAAAAACATCGGAATATTAGAAATCGGAACGCCGAAAGCCACAGCAGACACAAAGAGACACATTAAAGTGCTAAAAATACATCTCCCATTACGCTATGATTCACTGTTTCTTGGGCCAGTGTTCACGAAGGACTGGGCACTTTCCCAGACAGCGGTGGCGTAGAATTAATAGACTATAGCAACAACTGAAGCTAGGAGCTGGATTTATTTACATGGTAAAAAACGTCTGATTTAGAAGGCTGCTTTATAAGTGTGTGCACCACCAAACTCAATCTGTTTTGTGTTCTACTTTGTAAGAAAAGAAGATTCAACTTGATTGTCGGTTTGCACAGAAATGTGCATATGCTCCCACAATCACCAACATAAACAGAAACACAAACAAATAAACAAAATATACAACATAAATACATAAAATACTCTCTCTGTCTCGCTCTCTTTCTGTCTCTCTCTGTCTCTGTCTCGCTCTCTGTCTGTCTTCCTCTCCCTCCCTCCCCATCCCTCTCTCTCTGCCTTTGGAACCAACAACAGGAGTCCCACCACCCAGGGACACCCATTAGTAAAGTCATCAACACCCATCTGTGCTGTGTGTGTGTGTGTGTGTGTGTGTGTGTGTGTGTGTGTGTGTGTGTGTGTGTGTGTGTGTGTGTGTGTGTGTGTGTGTGTGTGTGTGTGTGTGTGTGTGTGTGTGTGTGTGTGTGTGTGTGTGTTGACGACTAAATATGTAGTTGGGGCCGCAGGACTAAAGGCACAGATGGTGATTCAATCACCCAGTCTGATCCCTCCTGCTGTCCCATCAAGGCAGACAAGAGGCCAGCCCCAGGGCCAACAGTAGTAGTGGATGTAGTAGCAGTAGCGGTAGGCTACCGGGCAGAGGGTCACGGCTTCTCACACTTCCAATAGAGAAACAAGAAAATGGTCCAAAATATGGCGGCAAAGCATCCAGTTCTGTTTTGGCAACTGCCCCCAGCCTTGACTGGCTGTCAGGGCTTTTCACTGGTTAGAAGCGTGAGGTTTAGGTTCTGCATTCACCAGCAGATTGAAACACCTTGATAGTGTTGATGAGCATTAATACATGAGAGCATTTAGGAAAGATTCACTTTGATTTGTACAGTCATAACAGTAAACCGATTCCTGATTACACCAATTTAACCCATTTAGGATTAGTAATACAGTTGACTTACTGTACACTGCTATCATAGAGTCTCACGTTAGCTCAGGGTCTCGTACATTCACTTGGCTTATTTAAGCTAGAGATACCAAGCTGTCATTTTGGTATGAATAAATGTCCTTGTGGAACAGTGCTCTCTAAGTATGAGTAGGACGAAGACGGCGATACGTGCGGACTCTTTTATTCATATTTTGCGGTATGTTTCGATCAGCATGTTGAGCTAAGTTTAATCTATTTATCAAAGTGCTGTACTGCATGGGTGCTATTTTTTGCCATTAAAGGGCACGTATATATCCCAAAATCACTTTTTTCAGTTGAAAACATTTGCTGAGACTCATCTCAATAGCTCAATAATATAGACAATAATCCATAATACCAGTCTTTCAAATTTGATGTTCGTACAATACTGCTTAATTTCATAATTTGAGCTTGTTCTCAACTTCTCCAAATGGTCCACAGGGAGAGTTACATATGCCTGTCAGTCTCTCTCTCTCTCCCCCATTGTGTCATACAAATGCACCCAGCTGTAACTGTGACACAGTTGAAGTGAAGGTGTCCCATGACGCTAGCAGTCAGTAAAGAAGTAACTCAGAAGTAATTCAGAGATGTTTTATTGAAGCTCAGCCATGTCACTGTAATACTTTCTTTTAGGACATTATAAATCTGCTATTCAACAAAAGTGTCACATTTTATTCCAAATTTACTTTGCAGGCAAAGTGTTTTTAATTCGCAAAATAATTCTTACTCTATACTGTACAGCAGTGTTCCTTTCATACTACAAAATACCTACTCTGCTGTACAATATTGTTCCTTTCACACTATACAATACCTACTCTACTTTATAGCAATGCTCTGTTTGGTACTAAACAAAACCAACCTGTACTTCTATCCGCAAGCACCCTATGCCTAGAATAGAATACATTAGGATAAAAGGAAGATGCCACTCTCTGTTTGCTCTTTGATTGTTGCGTTCTTCAGCCTGCTGATATCTGCCCTCTGTGTGGTGCTTCCTGTTGCAGGCCAGCCAGCTGGGGGTGTACAAGGCCTTTGTGGACAACTACAAAGTGGCCCTGGAGACGGCGGAGAAGTGCAGCCAGGCCAACATCCAGTTCCAGAAGATATCAGAGGTGAGAGTCCCCCCTTCAGCACCCCTTCCCAGGGCCACGGAGGATCCATCCAGCCACAATCCATGCAAACATCATAGTACTGTCGGAGAAATACCTTGAGGATATTTGTGACTTGATATTTGGGGGAAAGTGGTAAAAAAGGCAAAGTGATAGCAATTCATGGGAAAAAACAAGACAGTTATTATTCGGTACAGCTTATTTCATGAAAATGGGCAAAACATTTGAAAGGCAGCCTTGAAGACCAGGAAAAGACAACCTCATGGTGATTTAATGACATTAAGCGAACGGTCCTTGGAGGTACCACAAAAATCAATGCCATTGATTGAGCATCATTGTTTAGCATTTTAGAACAGCCCTGTTTCACTTTGGTTCAGTTGCTGGCCACTGAAATGGGACTTTAGTATAGTTTCCACTGTAGTTATGCTGGTTTGTTACAAAAAGCTGAATGTTCTGGTGCAGTGGCTTTGTAGTTCTTTTAGTTTTCCCGTGCGTGTGTGCGGGTGCATTCTGTATTGCAGACACCTATTAATTTGTCGTTCGTTTTGTGGATGTGCGTGTGTATACATAAGGGAATTGTGGGCTGTGCGCTGCGTGCATGTGTCTATGCTGTAATGTCTATTGCAGAGACCTATGGATTTGTCTGTATTGTGGAGGTGTGTGTGTATAAATAAACAAATGTAATAATGTATTCTGTTATTTTTTCTTTCTTCAGAACCTTAAAGTAAAGGGTCCTAAAGATTCCAAAGACTGTACCACAACCGTCACAATGGAGGGTGAGTTTCTGTGTGTGTCAGCGAGGGTGGGGGTGTGTGTGTCCTGCCATGGTTGGCGTGGTGCTTTAAGACTTCAGCCCTGCCCATTCTGCTTGTGTATGCAGTGGCGGGCATTGGGAGCAATGCATGTTAGAGCAAACTGCTCCTCTCTCTCTCGCTCTCGCTCTCGCTCTCTATCGCTCTCCTCCCTTGTTCTGAGAGGGGTGTCATTGAGCAGAAGGAGAGGGTGAAGAGGAGATGTGGGACATGGAGGTTTTGCTGGTGCTGAGGCTGTGCTGTAACTGCACATACGGTAAAAAAAGAAAACGATCTATCTCAGGACGCAGTCTTCTCCGAACCTTTCTTTTTGGTCCACTTTTAATCGATGTTTTGCGTGAAACGGATGAGATCTTGTCGTTGTTGTTGTTGTTGCCACGGCGATCCTGAGACTGGGAGTGTGTGCAAAGTTAGTTGCGACTCTGGTGTGGTGGTGTTAACATTTCACACGTTTCAGGTAGTCTTATCTAAAGATGAACTGACGGATCCAGTGACGAATCGTGTGGTTGGCTGTGAGAGCTAATCTTTTTCACTTTTTTGAGAAGGCAGGTGTCATTTATTTCCACCATGAATTAGCATTAGCTTTCCGGCGTTTGTGTCAGATTGCCTGTGTGTGTGTGTGTGTGTGTGTGTGTGTGTGTGTGTGCGTGTGTGTGTGTTTGTATCTGCACTTAAGGTACTGAAGTGTGTGTCTCTTGATTGGAGTGTCTATGCAGGGTTTTTGTGAAGGGATTCTGGTCCTGGCTTGGGTGGCTGTGTGTGACTGACAGCCAGTGATCACACCTCCTAGCACAAGCTGCCTTGAGAGGTGAGGGACCAGAGCTAATCAAGCTGCATGATGGAGAGCAGGGTGGGGGAGCGCGACCGTGTGTCTGTGTACTCGTACTGGGAGCTGGTGTCTGTGATTATAAGCATTGCGATGTACTGACTATCAAGATCAATGCTGGATCTTTCTTTCCTTCTCCATATTTCTCCCTCTGTCTCTTTCCCGCTCTGTTTATCTCTCGCTCTGCTTCGCTGTCGCTCTCTTTCTGTTTCTCTTTCTTTACCTCTCCGTCTCTCACTCCCACTTTCTCTCGCTCTTTCTCTATTTCTATCTCTCTCCCTCTCTCTTCTTACTCTACCTTTCTCCTCAGTAGAACAAATATCAGACGTTTCTGTGATTGTGCATCAAACATGTCAATCCATCCATGTCTCTTTCTCCCTCCCTGTCTCTTTGTCACTCTATTTCTTGGTCTCTGCCTTTCCCCTCATTCTTTCTCCCTCTATCTCCCTTTTTGTTTCTCCTGGCTCTACCTCTCTCCTCAATAGAACACATGCACAGTGATTGTTATGCCGATGCTTACGGGATGCAGGTTGTTGCCATGGCGTTTCTCCCCTCTCTGAAACAGCGGTGGCGTCTCTGCGTTCTCCACGCTCCCAGAACAATCAGCCCTGTGAACGGTACCCTGGGCACTGCCTTGATTGCATTGAGTGTGGTGATAATTACCTTAATAACGCTTGGAGGATGTAGGGAGGACGTTGGCGCTCTTTGGGAAAGATTGCTGTGGCGCTATTCAAAGAGAACAGTCACCGATTACTCGATTTATGTCATTTCTTTCCTCTGTCTATCCTTCTGTCTTTCCATTAATTCATCCATCCAACCTCCAACCATCCAACCAAAGCCGCAGCATGATTGGTTTTGTGTACTGGCTTTCTCTTAAACCTTATCTAAAACATAACTTCCGTGGTCCCTCTGACCATCAGCCAGGTAACTTTATTTGCAGAAACAGTCTCAACCAGACATTTGATCTCTCATCCTCTGTTCTAAGCCTGTTGACACGTTTCCAGGTTAAAATGCGTAAACCACCAAATTTCCTGTGCGCTTGCATCATGTCCTTTCTGTGTGCTATCAAGAACACCACCCACCACTGTTACCAACCGTAACAAATGGGTTTGCTTCCAAACTCGCTGCGCTGCTGATGTTCTTCTGCTATTCCCTTTTATTGGCCTAATGAGTTGTTATTTTAAAGATGGTACTCGTGAAATGCAGCATGAATGGGCTTTCAGTTCCCCCTAGTTTCACACGCCTGCGGTCTTACACTAAAAGCAAGCAGATTGCGTATAGCTATTGTGTGTTCTCTCAAACTCCCATCGTCCGGCAAGTCAAAAGATGGCTCTGGTAAAGAAATATATCCACCTTCACCGTTACTATGTGTTTTGCAACTTTTCCCCTCTTCTGATCTGTTGTTTGGTTTCTCCCTAAACTTCTCTTCCTGTTGAATTGCATGTGTCTAGGCTATATATTCAACTGTGATTGTGTGTGTCTGTGTGTGTCTGTGTGTGTGTTTGACGTTATACTGCACATGAAACCGTGTCAAATTAGAGCATCTGTCAGTTCACCAGCCTAGTTGTCACAGCGAGTCCCCGTGACAGCTCTCTCTCTCTCTCTCTCTCTCTCTCTCTCTCTCTCTCTCTCTCTCTCTCTCTCTCTCTCTCTCTCTCTCTCTCTCTCTCTCTCTCTCTCTCTCTCTCTCTCTCTCTCTCTCTCTCTCTCTCTCTCTCTCTCTCTCTCTCTCTCTCTCTCTCTCTCTCTCTCTCTCTCTCCCTCCCTCCCTCCCTCCTACACAGTGACAGATGGCTGGATGGTTCAAGGCCTTTGGTTTGAAGCCTTGTTGACCTTGGCAGTGTTAATGGAATACATATCATTATGAGACCCAAATCAAATGAAAAACTGTTAACACTAGGCTAAAACAACAAAGAAGCAAGCATACATTTCTCACTCAATTCAAATTGAAGGGCTTGATTTGAATTGGAAATATACTTGCATTACCATAAAAAGTAAAATCAGATTAAAAACACATTAAATTGTCAATAAAAAAGTACAAAACATGAACACATTTTCAAATGTATGTACACAGTGAGAACTACTCAACTCTCACTCACTCTCAGCTAGATGAGTTCTGGTCCTCGGTATTGAGCACGGGTCCCCCATGCAGAGAGCTGGCCTGCTGGCAGCCGGTGCTGGTGCTGCTGCTGGTGCTGCTGTTGGTGCTGCTGCTGGTGCTGCTGCTGGTGCTGCTGCTGGTGCTGATGGAGGCAGCATCCCTAATGGGCAGCCTAATCAGAGACCCAGCAGGACCCCCACTTCCACATTCTCTTTGGTCAGAAGCACATGCCGACACGTGTGTGTGTGTGTGTGTGTGTTATCGAGTTTAACAACACATCGGCTCCCCTGCGGATTTCTGTCCTTTCCTCCTCTCCAATCTATTCGATTCAGTTTACGTTTCTCAGACGAGATATTTGAAAGAATTTCGCACCGTATAGTGGCCACTGTGTTGGAGTTGCAATAGTAATATAATGGTGATCATTTCTAGAAAATATGTGTCTATGTTGATGAAAACCATCTCGGCTCTATATCTGCCAGAATTATTTTTCTCCTTTGCGTTAAACCTGCTACTCCAATCCAATTTCTCCTCATGTCATTCTCTCTATTGCTTCTTTTTTCCCTCTCCCTCTCCCTCTCTCTCTGTATGGCGGTTTCCCTTTCAAGCAGCTGTCATATGTGTCATCCATGTTGAAACTCTCTGGCAGCGAAAGAGCCCACTGAGAGCTAACACTATGGAACTAAAGAGAGAAAGCTTCAATCATGATGTGGCCGCTCATGCGTTGGTGTGTGTGTGTGTGTGTGTGTGTGTGTGTGTGTGTGTGTGTGTGTGTGTGTGTGTGTGTGTGTGTGTGTGTGTGTGTGTGTGTGTGTGTGTGTGTGTGTGTGTGTGTGTGTGTGTGTGTGTGTGTGTGTGTGCTTCTGCAGTGGGATGCCTCACCCCGCACCACCATGCAGTACAGCAGTCTTGCTGTATGCAGAGTTTACCTAGTAGCAGGCGTTGTGCAGCCGTGTGCAGGCAGGGCCAATCAGAGGTCAGGGATGTGAGCTTGGTGAATGTGAGACAGCCCCCATTTTAAGCAGCTTGTCTGCTTGGGTTCAGGATGCAGTGCAAACACTTTCACACCGGCCTTGTCGTGTGTGTGCGTGTGTGTGTGTGTGTGTGTGTGTGTGTGTGTGTGTGTGTGTGTGTGTGTGTGTGTGTGCGTGCATGTGTCGTGCGCTTTCGATCGTCAGCCTTCTCTCGGTCTTCACATACAGATTGCACAGTTGTTGGTTTGGTATTATTTGAATGTAGGAGATTTGATCGAACTTCAACTCCACTTTAACTGTTTCAACCCCACTTGAATCTGAACGTAACACTGTTTGCTTCTCTGTCCACAGCCCTGCTGTACAAACCCATCGACCGTGTCACCAGAAGCACCCTGGTCCTCCACGTGAGTTTACACCAATCGTCAATCACACATCAACACTTCGTCACTCTCTGAACAAAGGTATCCAGTGGAATTATAGTAATCAACCGGTTGACTCAAGGACATGTTCTGCCTAGCAATGGACTCCCAGGGGTCTTCAAGTCAAACACGGCCAGTGAAAAGTCAGCTCTCTCTGTGTGTGGTAGTAGTGATCAGCCATGCTGGGAGCTTACTGGCTGGATCCAAGTCATTGAAATTCAAGTCTGCAGTTGAGTCGACCCTCCCCCATTGCTTCATTAGATTTTCCTCCCTTCCTCCCCTACGTGCAGCCGATGACCACGTACTAACTTAACAAAGCCATCAGAATGGATGGAGAATGTAGCAGATCCTGCAGAGAGCGGTGGATTCTAGCCCCCTCCACCTCCTCCTGCTTTAAGTTCCCAGAAGCACAGTTATCCAAGTGATCTTGATGGGACCAGGGGAAAACAAGCTGCAGCCAGTGAGCGCTGCGTTGAGGATGATAAGAGTCGTCTTTAGCTCGCCTTGTATAATCGCTCTCACTTCTCTTTTAAGCAAGCCTCAAGCCCTGCTTCTCTCTGTAGCACAGACCCACTTCTGGGAATCAGATGTTTATTGTGTTTATCCTCCTGTTGTGTGAGTACATACCAGAGTCCCTCTGGTCATGAATTTTGCATGGGAGTAGATGCGCTGATAGGATTCCCAAAAGCACTGTCAGCAAATATACCAAATGTTTTTAATGAGGATATTAAACCTGCACTATGTAACTTTCAACTGCAGCGATTTATGCCATTAAAAAAAAAGACCTCGAAAGTTTTCCACCCATCCAGGGAATCTTTCCCGATTAATCCTTTTATTCTGGTCCACATGCAGCAAATGTCAACTGAAAATGGCATAGGTGTAACTACAACTCAAGCCACAAGATGTTAAGTGTGTGTGTGTGTGTGTGTGTGTGTGTGTGTGTGTGGATGTAGGACCTGCTGAAACACACACCCAAGGACCACCCAGACTTCCCCCTCCTTCAGGACGCCCTGCGTATCTCCCAGAACTTCCTGTCCTCCATCAATGAGGAGATCGACCCCCGCCGCACCGCCGTCACCACCCCCAAGGGAGAGGTCTGTCTATCTGTTTGTCCGTCCATTCCTCTGTCTGCCGGTCTCTGTTTTTATGTCCACCTACTGTCTGTCTGTCCGATTGTCAGTCTTTCTGGCCATCCATTCATCTGTTTGTCCGCCGTTCTCTGTCTGTCCATTAATCTGTCTCTCTCCCCATTAATCTAATCTGTTCAACTGTTGTCCGTCTGTCTGCTTTCCACCTAATTTCTGTATGTCTGCTCACCTGCCTGCCAGTCCACCTACTGTCTGTTTGTCTACACACTGTCAGTATGTCCACGTACTGTCTGTCTGTCTGTCTGTCTGTCTGTCTGTCTGTCCACCTACCGTCTGCCCACCTGCCTGTCTGGATGTCTGGCTGTTTGTCCTCCTTCCTGCTCACCAGTCTGTCCATCTGTCTGTATGTGTGTATGTACTTGTGAGCTCTGACTGCAGTATGAGCTGCAACAATGCATGTTTTTGCAGTTATCTTAATGTGTGATTCCAATGTATCACTGCCAACACACACGTCTGTGTGTTTTGCCGAGTCTGTGAATTTCGCCGAGTCCCCTGAGCTGTGATTCCGTTGTTTCGACCACGACACACAAACGCACAGTATCCAATACGTCACTTATCGCATGGTTGCTGTGAGCAAGCGTTTGATAAGTGATTCATTTGACACTGGGTTTGTGATCACAAAGTTAGTTTGCTGTTTCCTTGGAAGTCTCTCATTTGGAAAAGTCACGACTTTATGTAATTAAAGTTACCCCCCAGTTGGAGGAATGTTTTTATTACGACCTGATGAATAAACAACTATTAGTGTCGATATCAGGACAAATGACAAATATATTAAATACATTTGATGGACCCTTTCCTCCAAAGCATTTTACAGTACAGCTAGTGCACTGCTTATACGCTACAGACTGTAACCATTCAAACCTCCACCTCATGCCCCATTCACGTCTCACCGCAACGACCGCACCAGTTGACAGGAAGTGACATCACACGCGTGTCTCCGCAGGCCCGTCAGCTGGTGAAAGACGGTTTTCTGGTGGAGCTGTCTGAGGGCTCCAGGAAGCTTCGCCACGTCTTCCTCTTCACCGACCTGCTGCTATGCGCCAAGATGAAGAAGACCTCTGTCGGGTACGTACCCCACCCTCCCCCCCCCCCCACCCCACCCCACCAGCTTGTGCACGTATGCCCGGGCGCGCTAGTCCAGCCTAAGCCTGAAGGTCTAGAGAGGAGCAGGTGTATGGTGTGTGGTATTCAAATGATTCAAACAGACATAGAGCTGGGATGTACCTTTCCAGAGTTCACCATGTTTGTTTTTAACCTAAAGTGCTTATAGTTAACTTGTTTTTCTGAAGAGAACGATGACTACGTTGGAGGAATACACATCCAGAGATGTGATATTGCACAGAGCCTTGCTTTATTTTTTTTTACATTGGCTGGGCCATGAATTGACCTGATGGCTGACTGGCTGATGGCTGTAGATAGATAATTATAGATAAAACTGTGTCGATGACGAGTATAAAAATAGGTAGTATCATATGAACACTCTGACACAGAAGTAAGAATATAGGCCGGGTTATCGCGTCTTGTCTAGCACATGGACACGCTCTCTTTCACATCGTCCATCTCACTCCATCGTGCCATTTGCCGTACCGAGGAGGGGGTGCTTGTGAATAGGCCGTCTCTCCATCTCATTGTGTTTCCTCACCTCTCCTCGGACGTGTCTCCGCCTCCTCCAATGTAAGCTGATTAAAGTACGATAGATCTGGATGATTTCTCTGTGGTGTAGCTCTCCACCCAAAGACATGCTTCCTTGTCCAGCGATAGCAAAGGACCTGGGGAGGGGCTGCGGGGGGGGGGGGGGGGGGGGGGGGGGGGGGGCAGGGCAGGGCAGGGCAGGGCAGAAGTGTCTGGTACACTTCAAGCCAAGAGTCAAGCAGATTCCCGGTGTTTGGTGGAGACTGTGACTCGCGAGTTGCTGTGGGGACACATGAAGAAGGTGTCATCTCAGATTAAGTGGGTCTGCATTTCGGGAGACGGAGACCAAGAGAGGGAGAGAGAGAGAGAGAGGGGGAGAGAGAGAGAGAGTGAGAGAGACAGACACAGGGGAAGAGACGGAGAGCGAGAGACTGACAGACACAGGGAGAGAGAGAGAGATGGGGAGAGAGACAGACAGACAGACAGAGAGAGAGAGAGACAGGGAGAGAGAGCGATACTAAGTGAGATAAAGCTATAGCAAGAGGAATACAAAGAGAGATAGAGAGACGGAGAGAGAGAAACCGGGATTGTCGAGACAAGTGTATGATGCACCACATGTCTGTGAGATGTAGTGTCACACTAACAGATTTGAAATCACGCACGACGGACTTGTGTGGCAGCTGTTGTTGGACAGATTGGACAGGAGGAGGGGCGGTGCAGGGTTTTGATGGACATTTTGGGCTCTTGTCATTCACAGTCTCCTGTCACCGAAAGGTGTTAGGGGACTGTTGATTGGGTTATTATTGTCTTGCTGGGTCGTCTCCCTCCTGCACAGTCACAGGAGTGTAAATGAGAGCCGTCCCCCACAATTCTATGAAATTTATATTTGAAAATTTGCACATTTAGAACATCGTTTTGAAGACTTAATTGAATTCACATTTCACATTAACAATTAAGGGTACTTGTGTCCAAAAGTAACACTTAATAGTGACGCACAATAATGCAAAATTGAAAATAAATAGGAAATAACAATGGACAGATCCGTTGACAGAGTACATAAAAGGAGGACACATTAAAATGTGGGTGGACAGATTGTTATTTTCTCCGTATTGTGGGGGACACGCTCAGTATTTCAGAGCATGTGTCAACGTTTAGGATCAGTTAAGCTTTGGTGGTATTTGACAGATTAATATGCAGACTAGTAAACTAATCCTCTGCACTAAAATGATGCTTTTCCCATGTGACCAAAACCTTGATCTGGTTTTACCAGCACATCCAGAACACATTGGTTCAATTTAAAGTACAAAGCCCATTTCCATGTTACATTTTTCAAGATGGAGCAACCCCAACAGTGAAAAAAACGACTTGCAGGATAAAATACACAGTTCGTATGATGCTATCATTCAAATGTCATAGTTGCCATTATTATTATATCCTACTTTATCTCCTAAGGTAGCCTAACTAAACAATGTAGGCCTTTTCTTTTGTAATTCCTCAAACAAAGAACTACAGCCGTTCTGTCTGGGGCATAATATCTACTAAACTTGGTAGGCGTAATAGGATGCATCGCATGACTCATAGATCTGATCATAACTGATAGGCCTATGTGACTTGATAAAGACATAGATACATTTTAAAATGCAAGACGCAGCTTGAGATTAAACAAATATCTGTCAGTCTAATGTCTATTGTATTCTCTATTGTATTCTCAAATTGAAAAAATGGTGCCAAGCAAATGCAGAGGAAATAAAATAAGAAGATAACACATATTTTCGCACACCACTCTCAAATAAAAGCAACATAAGAAATTAAGAAAGTACACCGCACCATGCGCTGTCATGGTCCGACTCAGAAATAGGCGGAGCTGGGTTGAGTGTGTCCTCGCGGAGTCGGCCCTTGCAGGAGTGTGTCATCAAAGCACTGGTAATCACATGGTAGTCGCACTCTTGCACGTTTAAGCCCTCGCACAGATGGGTGACGATGCTTCAAGATAGCTGGAAGTAAATGGTTTGTTTTTCATACGCAAGATGCGACCTGCCACCTGTCTCTTTCAATTAATTAGGTTGCTTGAAGATAAAAAAAAGTTTCCCTCATTAACGCTTTGTACTAGAATCAGCTTCTTGATGAATGCATTGCCGGGTTTTCATAAGCTCCCGCTGCAGCAGCCTATCTAGCAAACCCAATGAAAGATCATTGAGATAATTGAGATCATGAAGATACACCCAGCCACAAGATTACAATATACATAATATAACCAGCAAATAATATCGGTTATTACGAAAAATGTAATAATAACAAATACCAACAAACATTTCTTGACAACAACTTTAGAGGACATATTTAGTAGCCCTAGGTGTGTGTGTGTGTGTGTGTGTGTGTGTGTGTGTGTGTGTGTGTGTGTGTGTGTGTGTGTGTGTGTGTGTGTGTGTGTGTGTGTGTGTGTGTGTGTGTGTGTGTGTGTGTCTGTCCACACAAAAGGAGATCTAAAACAGTAACACGACCAACTTATCACATCTTACAATTATTAGAAACCATTTTCCACCCGGGGAAGCTCATCTTCTTGATCCCCGACTGTTTAATTCACTTTTAATGGCTTTTTGTGGGGGGGAATTCATAAATTAAAAACGAGCCATCTCCCCATCCTTCCCTCTCCCGCTCCCCCTCTCCCTCCCCCTCTGTGTAGGCGCCAGCAGCAGTATGAGTGCAAGTGGTACATCCCGCTGGCCGACCTGGCCTTCCAGACGCTGGATGACTCTGAGCCCTCGCCCCACGTCCAGGTGCTGCCGGAGCACGAGATCGAGGAGATCAAGATCAAGATCTCAGTCCTCAAGAGTGAGATCCAGAAGGAGAAGGTCAGTGTGGGTTCTGCTCCCCCCCCTCCCCCCACAGAGCTCTCCAGAAGGAGAAGGTCTGTGTGGCGTCTGCTCCGCCCACAGGGAGCCTGTGATCACTCCAGATCACAACCTGGATGGTTCTTTGGTTGGTGCACTGCTACAAAATGATTTAAATTGTATTTCAAGCTAGATAAAAATGAATCTCCTGGTCAGCGGAGGTGCTCCAGACAAAATTACCCCCACTGTAAATCAAATTGAATGAATGCAGAAACACGGTAATGGTGGATGATTCAGGCCATTCTATTCTTACTCCACCTTACCAAGGCCTCATTAACCAAAGATAACTAGGATCAGCTGTATTAATCATGCAAATTCAAATATATTTGCCATTAAATACACCATGCTGTACCAGGTTTACTGCCTCTTAGTACTTGGAACGTCTCAATAGAAGTCATATTTATTTTTCTATTTAATCTGGAGGTCCATCAGCCGTGCAGCTCTCCATCTGAGTCATGGTGTGGTCCTTTCCACCCTTGGCCAGCCACTCAAGCCCAGTTTCCCCAGAGGGGGGAGGGGGCTGGCTGTGCTGAAGTTAGGACAAGGGGCCCCTTCCCAGACTTCTTACTGGAGGCCAATGTGTCTAGACACACACACACACACATAAGAAAGTCAGTGTGGAGTGGAGTGGAGTAAGCCAGAAGTGACAGCAATCAGTTCATCGGTCATTCGTTACAGAAGTTTTCCCATTGTCTCACCAGGCATTGGAAGACTTTAGCATAACAACACTCTCAAGCCCAACGTTTATCTTCGTACAAGGCCAACCTGTGCAACCTGAGCAAATGTTAAACTAATACTGTAGGAGGAAGTACTTTTTATACGATTATCGGTCGATCATCAGTTAGGGTTTAAAGGGTAATATATATATTTTTTGCTCATTTATTCTTAGAATGCATATCAACTTCTGACATCCCGTCTCATGATTATTGAGCCATTTTTGGGACCAATAACGATTTGCATGTCCACCAAAATTATTACATTTATTATGGTCTCTAGTTAGAGTACTACTGCAGCTTAAGGTGGGTGGCACAACACTGTTATTGTGCTTTGAAACTTCCTTCTATGTTTCTGCTTCCTGCTTCCTGTTGTTCCTCTCTCAGACTGTGTAGGCAGTACACAGTAAGTGACTAAGGTTTGATATTCAGCGGTCTGAGGAGTTTATTTTCTCCTGACCGAGGCCCCGCTCTGACTCATAGCTTCCTGGCAGCACCAAGAGAAAGCGTGTGTTCGTTTTTCAGCGGTCCTCAGTATTTGTGTAGGCACGATGTGTAAAGCCCTTTGCTCCACCAAGTCTTTTCTGTTATGTTTTGTTCAAGTAAATTTTGCCTTGTTTGTGTCAGCTTTCATTGTGGCGATGCAGAGATTGCAAGTAAATGAACAAATCAAGGAGGGAGATTAGAATAATCAGTATTTAACTGGTGTTACTTTGGAATAAACTTTTCAAAATGATTGTACATTCAGAATTGAAATCTTAGCAGATTTAATGATGAGATGGTAGTTTTAAATATTATTCATAGGAGAAATATGGAGAAATACAGCATAATATAGTATATAGCATTCTTATTGCGCTGATTCTCCCTAAGAATGCTTTCATTTAACATAATGACAGGGTAGAATCATCAGAACCCGATCTGTGTTGAACGTGTGTGTGTGTGTGTGTGTGTGTGTGTGTGTGTGTGTGTGTGTGTGTGTGTGTGTGTGTGTGTGTGTGTGTGTGTGTGTGTGTGTGTGTGTGTGTGTGTGTGTGTGTGTGTGTGTGTGTGTGTGTGTGTGTGTGTGTGTGTGTGTAGAAAGCGCCGAAGGGTCAGAGCCGCGTGGAGCGCCTGAGGAAGAAGATGAACGAGCAGGAGTCCTGGCTGCTGTTACACTCACCCACCATCCCATTTCGCATCCACAACAAACATGGCAAGGTAACAAGTCTACCTCTCTCTCTCTCCACAGGAAGTCTACATCGTTCTCTCTCGCCACTGCAAGGCTATCCCTCTCTCTCTCTCACTCACTCTCTGTCTGTCTGTCTATAGCTCTGTCTCTCGCTCTTTCTGTCTGTCCCCGTCTCATCCTCTCTCACACTCCCTATTACATCACCATTCTAGTGTTTCTACCTTACTGTGTAGTTATTGCAACTGGCCACTAGAGGGAGTCATCCACACACTGGTGACAAAAACCAACAACTCACTGACTTGACAAAACAAGCTTTCCAATAGCTGAAATGTAATGTCGTATATGTGAATGCAGAGTACAGTCCATACTGTACATGTCCATACTCATCTTGTATTCTGCACATAAAAATCATAAGACATTGTGATTGTTGTAATGGTTAGGGGCCTCCAACAGTCACCTGGTCCCAGATAATGGTGTGTGATTGTATCTGATGTACGGTTTATCGACAGAGCTTCCTGTTCCTGCTCTCCTCCGACTATGAGAGGGCCGAGTGGCGGGAGAGCATTCAGAGACTCAAGAAGAACGGTAAGAAGCTCAGCGCCAGGCTAACTAAGTCTGTAGGGTTTTGAGTTCCAGTCCAACTCCTTCTATTCTGTTCTGTTTCCCTCCCCTGTTGTCCCCTGCCTTACCCTCTGAACAACCCTTTGTCATGGGCCTCACAAGGCCCAGGGAAAACTCCCATAACACCCAGTGAGAGAGAGTGTGCGCAGGCACAAAATAGTTTCATGTACAAATTGGAGATGTCTGAATTCATCATTGAGGCAAAATAAAGTATATTTAATGACGGATTAATAGTAAAATCAGGGTTGGAAAGTGGTTAAGGTGTAAAGGTTATTGGTTAAAGTCCCTGTGCGTGCCATCTACTTGCAGGCATTCTTGAGCAAGATGCTTTACCGTGCCCAATCTTTGTCCTACATGACATGCATCTGTATTGACTGTAAATGGTCATAGATAGATATACCAGTGATTGAGATACCACTGCTGGAGATTCATGTTAGTATCTCCCTGATACCTGATGTGTGTTTTCTGCAGATATCCAGTCGTGTGTGCTGAGCTCCGTGGAGCTGCAAGTCCTCACCAGCTCCTGCTTCAAGCTGCGCACCGTGCACAACATTCCCGTCACCAGTTACAAAGACGGTAGGCGGTGACCCGTTGCACAGCACGGCCCCTTAAGTTCGCTTCCCCTTTTGTCTTGTACCCATGTCCCTCACTTCCGGTCCTCTGAGTTGAACACAAGTGCCTATTACAGTCCACCAACGCAAGAAGCCACAATGATCCAAATGAGAGAGAGAGAGACAATGAGAGAGAGAGACAATGAGAGAGAGAGACAATGAGAGAGAGAGTGGGAGAGCTCACCCGAGAGCAATCTAGGCTACAATATGGTTCTGGTTTTCTTGTGGCTTTCTATCGCTCCATGCTGTGGCCATGCTGCATGTTTCTGCATGTGGATGCTGGACCCAGATCAGGCCCTGGGTGCGTTTGGTTTCTAGTGCCAGAGCGACTCCCCCACCACTACTCTATAACCCGCCCCCGCCCCCATACCCTTTAGTTCTCCGAGCCAGGTGACATTAAAACCATCTGGATGACCTACTCTGAGATCGGCCTGGGAGGACACACGGGGCAGAGGAGAGGAGATGGGTACAAATGAATAGGATCACATGCACACGCACACATGCACACACACACACACACACAAATGTTTTGGGAGCGAAGGATTCTAGGTACTGAGAGGGAACGATTCTCAGATCACTCAGAAGACACTTTGATGTTCTTCCTGTTTGGGTTTTCTGCAGAGGGACACTTGGTTTGAAGTAAGGTTTATTTTCCCGTTCACATTAATAAAAACCCTGCCGTTTTAAGCATTCTCTTTGTCCCACTGATGGAGAGAGCAATCCTGTCCTGTGGGGACACATGGCCCCCGTCTTGAGAAATTCTCCCTGAAACCCTTCGGCCCCTCTCCCGCTATGCGAGATATCCGAGATGAAAACAAGTCAAGTTCATTGTTAATTATTTTCCCTCTTCCCCAGGGCAGCGGAGCGCCCAGCGTGGTTTAACAAAGTTTAGACCCCATGTCTTGCAATGTGTGTGAGTGTGTGTCTGTCTGTGTGTTTGTCTGTGTGTGTGTGTGTGTGTGTGTGTGCAGCGATACACAAACACACCGTGTCATGAGATACAGGAGTGCCGCAGGAGCTGAAATGAAGACCAGCTGTCTGAAGAATGTGACTTGGGTCTTAGTTTTTTTTCTTCTCATAGATTTAGACAATGGCTGGTAGAACGAGAGGCCCCCTGCTGGGGCTATTTTTATAAAAATAAATACTTCAAGGGCCAATCTAAAAATATGCACTTCCTACCCTTAATAGGGCTTGTACATTGGAATGCATCATGGGATTTTTTTGGTTGCAGTACTGTAAAATCCTAATCCTAAATGTCTAATCAACATTTAGTTATGCCACGTCTGGCATGACAAACGCAGTGGCAGTTTCATACACAACAATGTCACCCCATAAACACAAATCATTTCATGATTAATGAATAACTATGACCAAAACATTACTACCAATAACGTTCCTATGCTGCTATACTTCCGAAATGGAGGCGGTCTTTGCGATGTGACAAGCCCAATAGCACGAGTTCTCGGTTTACCTCTCACTTTAAGCTTTGGAGGCTGGTTGTTGACCGATATTAATCTTTCTACTTGAAGATCTTTGTCGTCGAGGGCTTCTTCTTCTTACTTCTGCCACTTTTCATACTCCACTACCCCACCCCTCCCCCCCTACTTCTTTCCATCACACAGAGAAAAACGCATACGATCAATAACAATATAGTCACGGCTTCCCATAGGTTCCTAGTGTCTGCGCTCTTGTTTTGGTCAGTGTTGTAGCTCACTATTGACCGGCCGATGAGCCCCAGAACAGCCCAGTTTAGAGCTTCACATTTTAGTTGATTAACCAGGAAACGCCCAGGCTTCATGGGCCTAACCCTTCAAAGGAGAATGGTCGTTCTTCTGTGTGTATAATGTGTACAGACACACACACACACACACACACACACAGGTCTCCACTCGGAGGTCCACATGTTATGTCTGACAGTTCTGATTGTTAACTTACTCCAAGGCAGTCATATTTGTATCAACAACAGCTTTGTGACAGACCCTGCTTTTGATACTGGGAAGGCTCTCGCCGATCCGGTCCTACTTGGCAATTGGTTGTTCAAGGCAGCCAGCGCAGAAGCCTATTGGACAAGATGATAAAGATATGGTTGACCACTGTAGTGGGGAAACTCTATTAGAGACCACCCGCTTGGCAAGGAATGAAGGAGGCACACACACACACACACACACACACACACACAGTTTTCCCTGATGTTTTTCATTTTTCCAGTTGTGTCAAACTTGGTTAAATCTATTTATGTAATTTTCTGTTCAGTATGTGTAAGTATGTTTAGGTTGTCAAACCTCTTCCTTGTTTACTTGTTGAAATACCACTTATGGCCACAAATTGCATTCACTAATTGACTGTAAATGAAAATGTACACACATAATTATTTTGCATGGTTGAGTAGTTCTTGACCCACACTTTGTATTCAAACAAAACCCAGGCATCAGGTGTACCCGACCTAATGCTGTTAATTGGTCAATGAGGACGTGCTTCCTGGCTGTTCCAGGAGAGGTCCCAGGTTAAACATGTTTCTCTGTGTTGTGTTTCAGACGAGGAGACTCCAGGCCTCTATGGTTTCCTCCACGTGATCGTCCACTCTGCACAGGGCTTTAAGGAGTCTGCAAGTATGTACACAATGTCTTTCTCCAACCTCTTTTCCTCTCTCTCTCTCTCTCTCTCTCTCTCTCTCTCTCTCTCTCTCTCTCTCTCTCTCTCTCTCTCTCTCTCTCTCTCTCTCTCTCTCTCTCTCTCTCTCTCTCTCTCTCTCTCTCTCTCTCTCTCTCTCACACACACACAAACGTTAGCTTCTGTTTTCTTCCACCATTATGGAGCCACACAACAGCAATAGTTCCACCAGAGAGAGGAGGAGATACTGAAACAGATCCAGAGACCTAGGCACAGGAACAGGGGAAGCAGTCCAACTTGCAGCCAGCCAGGCATCCCTTGACTAATGAAGAAGAAGAAATGTCCTAGTACACACACACACACACACAACCCATAATGGGTTGAGTGAGTGTGTGTTTGTGTGTGTGTGTGAGTGAGTGAGTGCGAGGACATTGGTTTGGCATGACCGTCCTTTAGGCTGGCTCTGGCGAGTCGGCGGTGGACAGCTGGCGCTAAACTACATCATGCACCCCGTTACACAATCACCCGTTGGAATATCTGAGTGAGAGACAAAGAGCGAGAGAGAGAGAGAGAAATGTGATTTCCTGAGTAACCACAACCGCCTTTTGGTTTACGACAGCCAGGCAAGCAGCTTGAGGTTTCTGTGTAATGGATTGAAAAGCTATCGGCTCGGAAAGCCTTTGATCACCAATGGAGCGGAGAGGGCGGAAGAGGGCTTAAAAGGGATGGAAAAGTGAAAGTGTTTGTGTGTATGTGTTTGTGTAAAGTGTGTTTGTGTGTGTGTGTGTGTGTGTGTGTGTGTGTGTGTGTGTGTGTGTGTGTGTGTGTGTGTGTGTGTGTGTGTGTGTGTGTGTGTGTGTGTGTGTGTGTGTGTGTGTGTCTATGGGACGGTTGAGGGGTTGGGCTGTCACAGTTTGAAGTTAGTTGTTACCATGGAGACAGCGGTACCCGTGGCCAGATCGTGGCGTGCAGGCGGGCAGCGGGGCGTGGATGTGTGTGTGTGTGTGTGTGTGTGTGTGTATGTGTTTGGAGGATAGGTTGTGGCGACCTGAGGAGGATCAGGGGTTTTCCTGTTGAGGTGTCACTGGTCACATGTTGGGGAGACACACTAGGAGACCTGTATGCCACTGCCTTGGAATACCTGACTGTAAAAGTAACTGTGAATAGCTGTCATTTGGGGAACAAAGAAAATGGCGAGAATGTTTAATATCTATTTTGAACGATTGTATAAACATTACATTTGCGCCTACATTTTGCACCTACATTTCTTATTCTTTTTTTAAGTATCCTTTAGTTAGATTTCATTGTATTTGTTATTATGGGAGGTTAAAATGGGATAAATAAATTTAACTTTTGATAATAATATAAACAATAAATAATCATAGTATACAGTACTAAATTGAATACAGTAATATATGAGCTTACTGTTAAGTCACAGCTGTTGGTACAGTGTATATAAACAAGACATTCAGGTTGTGTGTGCGTAAATGTGGAACCGAATGTACCCTATATTTGTGCCACAAATTCAAATAATATCCACATTAAGATGGCTAAAAACAGCCGCCATTAATCGAGAGTTGTGATTGTAATCTCGACAAGGCGATTCTGAAGAGAGGCCCCGCTTGTTTGTCTCCTCAGGATAATAACATAAAGTGTTTAAGAATGTACTCTTTAGGCTGCTTCGTAAATCTGTCACATAGATCTCCAACCCCCAACCCTGTTAGAGAAACATTAATTCCACCCAGGGCAAAGGAGCTAAAGTGGGTCACTGAGAGAGAGAGAAGGCTGGGAGCCTCACATCTCCCATAGGACCCATGGAGTAAAACACACGCATACACTCGCGCACACACACACAAAATGACACATGAAGACAGTAGCTGTTAGACACTGTTAAATATGTCAGATTTCAGCATTTTTCTCTGAACGAAGACATGAATATTGCCGATGTGTCTATCTGTATCTGAAAGACAATGATTGAGACTTGTGATTTGGCGGTTGAAGAGCATTGGGACATTGTTGTGTGTGTGTGTGTGTGTGTGTGTGTGTGTGTGTGTGTGTGTGTGTGTGTGTGTGTGTGTGTGTGTGTGTGTGTGTGTGTGTGTGTGTGTGTGTGTGTGTGTGTGTGTGTGTGTGGACGGATGGATGGACAGACAGAGAGGAATAAATAATTGTCAAGCCTGTGATTGCACTTCATCAACCTCATGCTGTAACACAGTGCAGGAAAATAATTAATTAAAGCACAAATGATAACGTGTGCGGCAGACTAAATAACTAGCTTTATATTCTTATCACGCGACAATAAAACAAAGCAAAAAATTCACCCACCCTTAATTAACACCCTCCACACCAAACTCCAAATTAGCTGAGGATATGGCGGACTTGTTGGTAGTCAAATAAGACTTTATGACGATTAATTAAGATCCAAGTGGGACTCAAATGATCATTAATAATGAAACTACATATGGATGACACACACATGGTACACATGTCTCTGTGGCTCACAGTAAAGTCTGTGTAACTCTAGTCTAGCGGGGTTACCATTCTGAAAGGGCCACTGTGAAAAAATACAGACCTCCATTTTATTAGTGTTTTTGTGTCATTCCTGGATCCAATTAAATATAATTTGATTATACCAAATCCCCCTCTCTTCTTCCTTCATGAAATCCACCAACAAAATTGCCCTAATCGAGGAATTAGCTTTTTTGTTGCCCACATATTGTATCTCTATTCCCACATGTTTATAAATAAAATTGTCTAAATAACAAAAGAGCCAACAGAGGCGGGCTTTCCAAACGAAGAGATAAGGGATCCTACCCTGGTCTGCACACATTGTTCCTGAAGATACTGAGACCTGATTGTTCTGATGATGGTTAAAGTGACTCGCCACTGCACCCTGGCCCTGTCTGACCTAGCAGTGAACACGGCCTTAGGCACTCATCACACCCCCCCACACACACACACACACACACACACACACACACACACACACACACACACACACACACACACACACACACACACACACACACACACACACACACACACACACACACACACACACACACACACACACACACACACACACACACACACACACACACACACACACACACACACACACACACACACACACACACACACACACACACACACACACACACACACACACACACACACTCACACACACACACACGCACAAACAAATACACTCACACACATTCATACAGCCGCCCAGACCAGAGGTGATTCCATTAGCCTCGTTAGCAATTGAGGGGCTGGTCGCGCCTTGCTAGCCAATTGATGCTCCTTGTAATGCAGCGAGTGCTGGGGGGGGTGACCTGCCAATAAATATGAGCTTCACAGAGCTAATCCAAACATATCCAGGCCTCTTTTCCCTCCGTCCCATTTCTCCAGGCCCCATTGGCGCCGGTCCCAGGACACAAAAAGATCTCCCAAAATATGCTCACTCTCTCTCCCAGGCTCACAAATCTCACGGCAGATGCG
This sequence comes from Lota lota, assembly GCA_026745465.1. Classification (NCBI taxonomy): domain Eukaryota; kingdom Metazoa; phylum Chordata; class Actinopteri; order Gadiformes; family Lotidae; genus Lota; species Lota lota. Next base: position 897,242 of record JACYXH010000310.1, on the reverse strand, counting down.
TTGAGGGCTTGAATAAACAGACGCTCAACCACATATCTCCATGCCCAGGTCCATACGTTTAGAGATGCATTAGAGATGGTCTAGAGGCGTCAACCTATATAGCCAACCTCACTGGCCACACTGTAAATGTCTCTAACTACAAAGGACATGACAACTATGGGAGCTGCATGGTAGTCGTTATGGTTGGTGTTTGATTCTCAGTCGGAAGGTTCTGGGTTAAATCCCTGAGCAACCTGCCTAACCCCTACTGGCTCCAAGAATAGAAAGCCGCTTTAGATTAAAAAGTCTGCTAACTCATTGCTCTGCTGAGCAGTGAGTTAGCATCTGTAGTTTCTCCATCCTACACATGGCGTGTTGCTCTGTTTGTTTGTTTGTTTGTTTGTTTAGGAATGTTTTCCTGTAATCAATCAACATCAGGGGCATAAATCTCTTCTCTCTCCCCCCCACACCTCACACACTTCCCCTTGTATATGCATGTGTATGTATTTCCCATATGTACACAGTGAATACTTCTCTAGTGAGTGAGTTTGCATACCACCGCGGCTAATCTCTTCTAGTAATTATGCTTGAGCCCTTCAGGATGCAGGGGGAAAACAAACCAATGGGAACTGAACCCAGATGGAGCGGGGATGCTATGGCATGTCATTATACGCTGTTCACCCCCCGTGTAATTATCCACCGCTACTTGCGTCCACGTTCCCACTAGTCAGCCATAGTGTACCATAAAGCTACATAAAGGCTGTGTTGCTGGTGTGTTTTATGATGCTTAGGCATGCATGTCTGTATTTATTTGTAAAGGACAGGAAAGTCACTATTCTGTGTGTGTGTGTGTGTGTGTGTGTGTGTGTGTGTGTGTGTGTGTGTGTGTGTGTGTGTGTGTGTGTGTGTGTGTGTGTGTGTGTGTGTGTGTGTGTGTGTGTGTGTGTGTGTGTGTGTGTGTGTGTGTGTGTCCACATGCCTGTGTATGTGCACTTGCATTAGTGTGTTTGTGTGCTTGCCTGTGTGTATATGTGCTTGCATGTGTTTGAAACCCCACATAAACACAAGCAGGTTGTCCGGTCCTTTCTCTCAGTCAGAGGGTTGGGCAATACATCCATCCATCATTCTGTCAGAGTCGAGGCTTGAACCCCAGAGACCCAGGGCTTGAGAACACAATCGCTCAGGCTCCACCATGTGGACGCATCATGGACAAGAACAGTCCTGCAGGACATGTGCCACACCAATTAAATGCCCACATTATTAGAGCCGAACATGCTTTTAGATGGTGTGCGTGTGTGTATGCAGTGGTATGTGTGGAAGGTTGGAAACTGAAGGTAATATAGGCGATTGAGGTGGTGGACAGGATAAACCTGAATGTCAATACAGGCAGGGGATGTGTTTGTCAGCTGAACCACGATGGAATTGACTTTTACAGGGATATTGCTTAAGAAATATACAGTCATTGGAGATTTAAATAGATCCATCAAAGATATACGTGGTTTCAACAAAGGGGATTGATCAATAGAGATTGATCAAAATATTTGTACAGATTCATCAATGTCAACCAGAAGAGCTTGTCGTTATTATCAAGAGACATAAATCATATATCAATATAATATGTTTGGACATTATATGTGAAAATTCATAATGATTCTGACATCTTGACACATAGTGTCCAGCACATTGATTTAGATGACAATGTCTCATAGGCAAGATTTTGGGATAGACCAAGGCGCAATACTTTGAAGAATTAAAGTGCTTGGAGTTTTTGTGAATTAGTGATGCACTTTTGCCACAGCCGGCACTGAGCTCAAAGCAAACTAGAATTCCTCTTGAAGTCCATTTTTTCTCATTTCTATTCTTCTGTATGCAAATGCATAAAAGAATCCTCACTGAAGAAAACTCAAATCTATATTCTGGGATGCACAAACACACTTCTAAACTACACTTTGTTGTCTTTCTAGTGCATCCAAAAGATGGTTTCAGAATAACAACAGTTTCCTCAGTTGTGTGTATAAAACAAAGCGATTACACAACTATCTCTCACCGTGTGACTTGGGGACATGCCGCAGTGTATATTACATCTGCTGTATGTGCTGTGTGATGTAACCCTGCAATCCGTGGATGTCTGTGTCTCCCTAGATCTCTACTGTACGCTGGAGGTGGACTCCTACGGCTACTTTGTGAGCAAGGCCAAGACCCGGGTGTTCAGAGATACCACGGAGCCACAGTGGAACGAGGTCAGCGAAGAACACGCTGTTTTCATGTTGTTATCGCTTCTGTATTTATTCTCTTTACAACAACTATACAATCATCATGTATGATTGGGGGGGGGGGGGGGGGGACGTGGTATTTTTCTCAACCAATCAGCATATTTTGACTAGATCGAGTCTCTTGTACCAAACAAGTGTGTATCTTTTTTTTTGCATTTTTCTTTTTAGCTTATAGGCTAATAATGGCTGAGTTATTAGCCAATGATATGGAAATAATCTGGGCCTTTTACAGCAAACTGGTGCCCATTTTGCTCCATCAAGCAGAGCCTGGTCCTTCATCCTCCTCCTCCTCCTCCTCCTCCTCCTTCTGCTCACCGTGTGTTCTGTCCCTCTGCAGGAGTTTGAGATCGAGCTGGAGGGCTCCCAGTGCCTCAGGATCCTGTGCTACGAGACGTGCTATGACAAGAGCAAGCTCAACAAGGACGACAACGAGATTGTGGACAAGATCATGGGCAAGGGCCAAGTTCAGGTGAGAGAGAGGGTGGGAGAGACAGAGAGAGACAGAGAGGGAGAGGCCCATAAGCCTTCACACCTCAAACTGCTCTCCTGTGTTTTCATCATGGATCAAACGGACCCTCACAGAAGGACCCAGGCCAAGCAGACCGTTGTTATTACATCTATGTTTAGCTACGTCTGCAGAAAGGCTTCAGATTTATTTAGGGAGAATTTCCCGCGCATGTGACTCATTGTAATTGCTTTTCGAGCCCACATTGAGTGGTTTCCTTGTGGTGACTTCTGACAACATGGCAAGGCTTGGCCGTCTGCAGGACGGATTCTTATCTCATGAGCAATGTCCCCATAAAAAGTTCCCTTTTTAGAGTCTCCTGATTTTGCTCGGTGCTTACAGTGGAGACTGTGGCTGAAAATAAGTGAACACACATAGCCTCTCTCATAGTTTTGTTGTGGCGGAATGAAGAATTAATGTCTCCAAAATCCAGTTAATCTAATGTCATTTGCTCAAGTCTTAACTCTTTTATTATTTTGGTAGTTTGAAGCAGTTTTACCCTCAAGATCAGTGTTTTCTCTGTTCCCCAACTGCCTCCTGCGCTCCGCCTCCTCAGTCTGCGTCAACTTGTGTTGCCCTTACCATGAATTAAAGCACCTGGAGTTTATTTCTGTGCTTTTTTGTGTCAAGTGATGCACTTTTGTCACAGCCAGAGCTGAACTCATAGCAGGAGCATCCTCTTGAACTTTTTACTTTCCTCTGCACCAACATTTTTGTTTCTCCTGTTTGCAAATGCACGAAGAAAACCCTACTGGGAAAATAATAATACAACAAATTTGAAATGAGTCAAATGCTTTCTGGCTTGGTGTGTTTGTTGTTTGTTGTTGTTGGTGCTGCTACCTCCATTGGGATGACGTCTTGCATAGCGGCGAGGCAGGTGTCTGGTCCCAATGGGAATATACAATTCCTCTCCAACAACCTTAGAGAGAGAGAGAAAGTGGGGCAAGCTTGGATTAGTTTACCCATCCTTATTTATTTATTTGTATTTATGTTTTCATTTATTTCAAAGAAAGTCAGGCCTCAGAAAAGGAAACGCTTTGTGGTATATACCTTTCTTCAGTCCTCGACCCTGAAGTTTCTGGTGTGTTTATGTGCGTGTGCCTGGATCGTGTGCATGTGTGGAAAAGCTAAATAAACAAACCTAAGAAGTATTTTGCTACAGGAACCCATACCGCGTTCTGCTGTGTCTCCCTTGTCTCCCACTGATGATGTTTGCCCTCCGACTGCAGGCTTCCTCCAGAGAGGAGTAGGGTCACCTTCTGCTTCCACTCACTTCCACGCTCTGTGTGGCAGAAAGCTGAGTTTGTTCGGGGGTTCTGGAGAGAGCTTTGGTGTTTTGTGGAAAGTGTGGATTGCATTCACCCCCCCCCCCCCCCCCCCCCCCCCCCAACTCCTTAAGTGATCTCTTAACTGGGGGGGCTAGCTCACTGCGTAGCCGCTGAGGAATGTATGGATATGTTAGCTCACTTGGCCCAACATTCGAAGCTGTAGAGCGGGGATGTACTTGAGGCATTGTTGCATCACCAGAGTGCCTATAGGGACGCATTGCCTTGCCGTTTCACAGTGCAGTCTAACAAGCGAAACGTTTTCAGTTGTTCATGTGTACAGTTTATGGGTGGTTTCAGGCTATTGCCAGGGATGCAAATATAGCTTGCATCATAATTTGCTCAGAACATAAAAGTTGTCTTGATGTTAAGATCATACTTATCTAAATAATATGTATTGTAAGAAACGGGTTACAAAGCCTTATTACACTTGTTGTTTTTATAGTTGTGTTATTGCAAACCTTGTCTTTTCAGTTTTTTTAAATAAGACATTCTCGCACAAAATGTTATAGAGATAATGACCATCACTAAGTGAACTGTAACTGACCTCAAGTTACCCAGTAACCTCATTAAAAGGTTAATTAAATAATGAACAACTCTTTACTGCGCCGCCCAACAAACCCAATGTTCACAGAAATGTACGTCTCCCCTCCTGTCTATGGTTCAACATGCAGGTTTTTATCTTGCCTGGGTTAATTGAGTTGGCTCCCACCTTTTTAAGATTATCCTGGCTTACCAGAGAGCACCCAGAATGCACACAGTGTGCTCGCGAATGTGCCTGAATGTGATTTGCTCCTTTTGTTTCCCTGGCTCTTGTGCGTGAACGAGTGAGCAGCCTGACGAACCCTTCCGGCTTAATAAGATGTAATAATTACAGTGTGCCTGCGGAGGTTAAAGCCGTGCACCCACTCTCACTGGCATGGCTGCCAGTCAGAGACACGGCTCTGCCGCTGGCTCTTCTGGTTGTTGTTGCTGCTGCTGCTGGGAACATCCACTCCCGGCCAACAATAACCATCGACCAAGAAACAAACAAGTCACACGCACGTGGACACACATGCAGGCACGGTGCTTGCTCACACACACGTGCACGTGCACTTATGTATACACACACATGTACATGCACACACACAAAAACATGCACGTACACACAAACATGCACACACACACACACACACCACATGTTATGTAATCTGGTTTGTTGAGGCAAAAAAGAGAGATGGAGAAATATTGAAATGGAGAGAATTTATTTTTGATGATGGGTTTGTTTTTTTGTGTATTGTGTGGTGATCATGTATTTAAATTTGCATCCTTTTGTGTGTGTCAACTCTATAAAGCGGATGCGTTACTCGACTGTGTGGAAATTTGGCTGTTGCGCTGTAACTCCTCATCACAGAGACTGTCGGGCTGGTTTGTGTTTGTTTGATTGTTGTTGTTTGATGGAATGTTTGATTGATTATTGAGTCGGCTCTGTAGCCGAAGACACTCTGGAACTAATACCTCAGGGATTGTAGGGAAAGAAGAACACAGTGGAATACAATACATGATTTCAAAGTGAACTAATGAATTTTGAATGCAAAACTCATGAGCACAATTTCCAATGGATTACAAAGCCACATGGCCATACAAAAAGAATGAAACAAAAGCATCCAATTCGTGCAATAAATTACTTGTTATTCGCCTACACTTGTAGCGAGTACTGAAACATGTTCAAAAATATTGAACAACAGTCAAAGTGTGCACATCTTTAAGTGCTTAGACGTTGTGCCAATCCTCCATCTCCTCCAGTGATTTTAGGTTTCCTCTGCACATCTTATTTCTAGCAACATGGCTACACTACAGCACCGTGAACTCTGGAGATGACCTGCTTTCTTCTGCTGGTCAGGCCTGTGGGCTGGGAAGGAGCATGGGATGTTTGGCTTAGCTCTCTGGAGACTCTCATTTATTTAACAAGCCCTTGAAATACCAAATGACCTTAAATGGGCATTGCAGACTGGAAGGCATTTTTGTTGATGTTGTTTTTGCCCCCATGGCAGTTGCTTCACTTTGCTCAGAGAGGAAAGTGATATCCGAGAGGGTTTGGTTCCAAGGTGTTGAGACCTGTGTGTTGCACCACAATGTTGGATAGTGGTCAGGCCATCATGTAATGTTTTCAACACGTGTTCGACATCAACCTTTGTTTGTTTTACATGAACGTGGCACTTAGTCCAACAGAATGTTTGGCACTGTAAAGATAAAATAAGGATTGTTGTTGATATTCTTATTCCGTCTGTCTTCTGTTTTTAAACGGTTCTTCTAAGTATTGCTTTTGACTGCTTCATGCGAGCTTAGCCCAGGCAGCTGTTCCTTGATCGGTTTGCTCTGGTGTGTGTGTGTGTGTGTGTGTGCTCTTGTCTGGTGTGCGTGTGCTTGTCTATGGTGTGTGTGTGTGTGTGTGTTCTCCACATATATCACACGCGTGCACATGCCCACCAAGAGGAAGAGGCATATAAACAGAATCATTGGAGCTGTACTGCTAAAAGGCTACGGGGAAAGGTCATCAGTCTCTTACCAGCACTGGCCTCATCTCCTCAGGAGATAACCTCTGACCTTTTGAGGGTCACTATACTAATCCTACAGTACGCCTCTCTCACCCTGACAACACCAATGGATTATTTTCACAGCGCCATGGATGCTCAATCGCAATCATCGCTCAAACGTTGACCGTTAAATACGTCCTTTGGTGTCGCGGTTGACGCTGCCGCCGGCGAGTATCAGTTTTTTTCTATGTCGTGTGACCCCAATGGCCCCGTGATCGATCCAAAAACAAGACCCTCTAAATGTTGTTATTTCATATGGACACTGTAATGGCTCTGGGTTATACAGTAGACTTTAAAACCATGTCCAACACTATCCTGAACCATGGTAATGCTTACCTTGGTGCTCACAAACACCGGAGCAATATCTCCGGGAAAAGCCAGAGTGTGTTTGTGTTGGGCATCGCGGGCGAGAACATTGTGTCCCCGTGAGGCTGGCAGTGTTGCCTGCAGAACGAATCGCCTGGCACAACACAACAACCCGTCTCTCCTCCCGTCATGCACTATAGGGGGGCTGCACTGCGGTGACCCCGACATGACCGCCCCCCCCCCCTCCCCCCCTTGCCGAGGCGGAATACTTTTTTGTCTTCCGAATGGGTGGTTACGCAACAACTTGAAGTTAACGGTGCCTCCACCCTCCTCTTGATTTGTGCTCCTGAAATGCATCTGCCACCGTGACTACAGCCCCCCCCCCCCCCAAACCGCAGAATCTCAGTATTTCACTTCTTTCTCTTTCATTTCTCATGCTCTCTCTTATCTTATCTGGGCGTGCGAGATTGTCTTTCATGCACCTACCAGAACACTTTTGTTTACCTTCAAAGTATAACTGTTGGATGATTTTCTTTCTCTTTCTTTCCCGCTCTCTCTCACTCTCGCTATCTCTCTCTCGCCCCCACCGCCTTCCTCCTCTCATCCTCGGGGGGGCTTTAATATATATATATATATATATATATATATATATTAATGTATTTTAGCACTTTTTATTATTTACTTTTTAGTCAATTTTTCCAAAATGATTCACAGTGCAGTCAGACACATGCCAGATTGAGGAGCAGGTAGGGGTGAGGCCATCAGGCTCAAGCATAGACAACGGGGCGTTGAACCCAGTACCTTTCCATTACTATTTAAAAAAATGGATTTGATCGACACTTTTCATCAAAGGCTTCTTACCTTGAGTGCATGCATTTCGTGGCCCTGTTGGCCCCTGATGGGAAATGGAGGGCCTGAACCTAGCACTGTTAATGCCATGCTCTTACCAGTTGAGGGAAACTGGACCGCTTTTATTTGTGGAAGGGGGATCGTAGGAGCGCTGTCAACGCCGCACAGTGTGGTTGTCGGGGAAGATAATGGAAGCGGGAGAGTGCAATAATGGTCCGTGTTCCTGGCACACATTAGCCAAACGGTATTGTTGGCTAGCCATTGCAAGAGGGGCTTGTAAACTTTGGGCCGGCCGTCGTTCAGAACCCCCCCCCCCCCCCCCCTCCTCTTAAGAAACAGTTGTAAAAATCCATTCAGTCAAACACTCAAGCTCACACACACGGAAGCAGGCACACACGCACGTACACACATCCGGGGGTGGACAGACTTCGTATGAAAAGGTGCTTGTATGGAGAGTTTGACATTTTGAGATGGTTTGAAGGCTTTCTGGGAGAAAAGGTCATATTTTTAGCGAGAAGAGAACTGGGCCGTCTCAGGGCACTCTGGGACGATAGGTTGTTGTTAGGCTGGTGGAAGTGCTGCAGCAGGCCCGCACTGACACGAGCAGGTGAGAAGTCTCTGTTCTGATTTCTCCACCATGCGCTGATTAACGCCTTTGTTAGAGACTTGGAGATCGTGATCTTGAGACTTGATGAGGAGGCTTAACGAGGAGACTTGACAAGGAGACTTGAGGAAGGGAACTTTAGGAGGAGACTTGATGAGGAAGACTTGATGAGGAGACTTGACGAGGAGACTTGACAAGGAGACTTGATGAGGAGACTTGAGGAAGGGAACTTTAGGAGGAGACTTGATGAGGAGACTTGATGGGGTAGACTTGATGAGGAGACTTGATGAGCAGACGTGTGAGGAGACTTGATAAGGAGACTTGATGAGGCGACTTGACGAGGAGACTTGATGAGGAGACTTGATGAGGAGACTTGTGAGGAGACTTGATGAGGAGACTTGACGAGGAGACTTGACGAGGAGACTTAATGAGGACACTTGTGAGGAGTCTTGATGAGGAGACTTGATGAGGAGACTTGTTTGAGGACTTCTCGTCGGTTTCTCCAAACCAAGCACCTCTATGTTCTGTTCCCTTGTTTTTTTCCTCTATCTATCACAACGTGTCTTCTATTGAAACAACTGGATCTTTAATGTCATGCCCGATGTTAGATAATTCCTAATGTTCAGAAATATTTCATTTTTGTGTTTGACGTGTCTTTCTTCTTCTTCTGAAAGTTGGGCTAATTTGTTGTGGTATTTACAAAGGGACTCAGTGACTCCATGGAAAGTTGCCTCCTTTGTTCTCGACCTCTGTGTGTGTGTGTGTGTGTGTGTGTGTGTGTGTGTGTGTGTGTGTGTGTGCACGTGCACGTGCGTGCCTATGTCTGTGGTCTGCCATGTGTCCCTTTGTGTTCATGTCTATATGAATATAAAATGGTCCTAAAGATATTCTCATCTATCATGTTGTGGCCCCTCTACATTAACACCTGCAGTCTGTCATGTTTTCACACTCCCTGGGGATACACACACAAACACACATGCTCACACCCACATGCTCTCACACACACACACACACACACACACACAGACACTCTAATGGGTATTGCAATGCAAATTACATCAATAACTCATCACTAACATCCTGGTTCATTACTTTGTTTCTGCCAGCTTCTCTAGCGTGCGTGTGTGTGTGTGTGTGTGTGGGTGACTGAATGTTGTGCGTAGTACAGCTTTCAAAGAATCCTGCTACCACACCATGGAGTGATATTGCTGTTAACTCAAAATCCCCCCAATCCCCACTACCATGTTATCAAGTCACTACTCTCCCCTTACTCTCCCCTTGTGTTCATGGCTCATGTGTTTAACCTCATTCCCGCGCACAGAGTAGTTTTGTTTTGTTTTTGTTTGGTACTTGATGGATTTGAATGGAAACGCAGGAGGAAGCATGCTTGATCCTTGTAAAGTTGGGCATGCTTGATCCGTTTAGCAGATATCTTTGTAGTGTGTGTATATATATATTTATATTATTTCCTTGGTGGTGCACTGCACACCCTGCTGCTGAAAGCATGCACACGGGAGATGTCAGCCTCAACTACTTGAACACACCTTAAAGCCCTCTCTACCTGAACGTCTTACTTCAAGGAACAAGGGTTTCTGTACCGGATATATACCTATACATATCTAAAGGTACGAAGAAAACAACTCTTTACTTGGAAGGTTGACATGCGCGTGTCTACCATGCGTGATACTGCTGAGTGCGTGTATGTATGACTACGTGTGTGTCTGTTTCGTACAGACAGAACAGAGTCTCATTTGATCAGCATCTGTCTTCCTGTTTGATCTATATTGGTGTCTGTGATATCTGGTCTATTTCTCTTGACTCGGATGGTTCTGGTGATCGCAGACGAGAAGTGAGTACTTCCGGAAATGTATTTTGACGAAGTCAAGCTGTGACACTGAAGGGGGTGGCCCAGCAGATCACAGATGTTGTATACCATAGCAAAGAACAAACTGTGATTCTATCTATCTCTATCTCTATCGCTATCTCTATCTCTGTCTTTATTTTGGTCTGTCTGTCTCTGTCTCTGTTTGTATCTCTGAGAGAGAGATGATTTGGGGGGTAGACCGGGCAGCCTGTCTAATGGCTCTTCATTAGTACGTTACATAATCAGCAATCCAGTGGAGGAGTGCTGGAGTTCTGCTGCTGCTGTGGAGCGCCACATGCTGCACAGCTGCAGAGGGAGAGAGAGAGATAGGGAGAGAGCAAGAGTCCCAGACGGTGGCCAAATATGTGATGCAGTGGAGTAAATGGAGAACAAAGGGGCTCATTCCCATGCCCATAAAGGAGAAGTGATGCACTTCAGGGAGAGAAGAAAAGCGAGGGAGAGAGTGTTGAAATGATGCTCCCCCCCCCCCCTCGCCCGCACACACACACACACACACACACACACACACACACACACACACACACACACACACACACACACACACACACACACAAAGTGTCCTTTGTCTTTGTGTAGAGCTAGACGGTTGGAAATAGTTTCAAAGTGCTTCGTAAAGGTCGTCCCGTACAAAGACATTTTTCCCTTTGCCCACTGCAGCAGGGGTATGGAGGCACGAAGCCGTATCATCTTCCCCCAAATTAGATTATACCCCGAGACAGACGAGGGCTTCTCGTTCCTCCTTATCGTCGGGGATGTGGGGAGGACTTCCTCTTATGTAGCCATTGTTAAATGAGAAAATCCAGACATCTTGGATTCTGTATGAAAATGTAATTATTTCCATTCGTTTGGAAATAAAAAAGCTCCACATTCTGCCAAAGCGTGAGATGACGTTGGATGTCAAAGTCATCCTCTGCTGGTGCTGCAGCTTGTTGCTCTCTTCTTGCAGCGTAGAAGGAACAAAGAACCGGCTTCGCTGTATCCCTGTGTCTTGTGTAATCTCACATTGTCTTTTAGGTTTTTGCTCCCTAATCATTTCTTCCCTCTTTCATCTTGCTCTTTCCTCTGCTACATGAGCTCTCTCTCTCTGTCCGCCGACCTGCTCTTGTGTTCCTGCGCGGCCCACGCTCATGTCTACATTTTATCAACTCTTTTGTTATTTGTCTTGGACCACTTGGTAGCATACAAGTGTGCCTTACGTAAGGCTCGAGCTAAAGAATGGATTACATTTTAACTGCCAAAAGAAGTTAGAATTGAACCGATTATTCCTTCTCACTGAATAAAAGAGACATGGGAGAGAGGCTATGATGGCGGATAGCTAAACCTTTTTGAATTCATTTTTCACCGTAATTCTTTCGTCATCCCCAGCTGACCAATCAACCGAATCTCACTACACACTCAACTCTTCTCCACCTCCGTGACACGCATCGTCCTGTGGGCTCTGCCTCGGCCTGTCTCGTGGGAGTTTTTCCAGATCTGTGGATCGCTGGTGTGTGACCGGTGCACATCACCATCACACACACACAAACGCAAACATCCTTGCCTGGCACCTATTGTGCTTCTGCTGCTGAAAGAAAACATTTTCCGATTTTCAGGCTTATCCTTCTAGCGAATTACAGGTAATGTTGTTACCTTTCACTCAAAGGCAGCGGACTGTGATGGTAGTGTCCAGAGCAACCAGAGGCTGACACTTGAACAACCTCAGAAGTTCACTAAGTCTGTTGGCCTGGGGCCACATGGGTAAGAAACTGATTCGAGACCATGTCCCATTCCTCAGGCAGTTTTCCTTCAAGACCTCTCTGTTTGGTCCCCACTCTGTTGTGTGTGTGTGTATTTGTGTGTGTGTGGAGGTGGGACACACACACACACACACACACACACACACACACACACACACACACACACACACACACACACACACACACCACCAGAACTCCCACTAGGGAAGCCACTGAAGGGCCCAACCAGTCCAGAGTTTGCCCAAGGGCCACTTGCTTGACATGCCCTCCTCCGCCTCCTCCTCCTCTTCCCTCCTATTGTTTATCGTACGGTGACTGTGATTTCTTCCACATGGTGCTAGCAAAGGGAGAGGGATGTGAGTGTATTAAATTATGCAAGACCCCCTGTGGATCTGCACTTTGTTATTTGGGACGTGGTAGCCATACAGTGGTCTGCTTGAGGATTGGTCTCTTCAAGGAACTGCTGCAGTTGGTCGTGGTGGGAGTGTGTGGGTGTGTGGACGCAGGCAGGACAGCAGCGTCTGTGATACCAAATGCCGTTACATTATCTTGAACCTTGACTTTTTTTGTGTTGTTGTTGAGGCTTGAGGCTTATAACAGTAGTCCCTTTATTTCCCCTTGAGCTTTTGTTTCTTTCATTATTACATTACATTGCATTTATTTAGCTGAGGCTTTTATAGAACATACAATTCATCAAATAAACTGCTTCAAGTGCTACATTTTACAAACGAGAGATACAGAAAGTATATTTTCTGCCTCAAAATATTTGCCTCGTAATAACCTCTGAATTGTCTTACCATAGGTATTGTAGTCAGACATAGACATTGACACATCCTGACCATCCTTCGCATTTTCTGTATCTTCATTGAAAAATCTGATTGTTTTCCTTCTTGTGATTATAATGGGCACACTGTAATTTAGAGCAATATGTATTGTATATTATGTGGCTTAAACTAGAAGAGTTTCCATTATCATCCCCTGTGTCTCCATTGTCTTCTGAGGTAATTCTGAATAGAGAGTTCTAATCTTTGTCTGCATTGCCCCTGTTGCATCGTGCATTGTGCTATTTCTCTTATGCCTCATCTGGTTGAGAATAGAGCTTTCAACCCCACGTTTCATCAAACACCCTGAATCCAAGACACAGGAACTAAATTCTACGGGGTGAAAAAAAAAACTTTAAACGCTGCAATTGCTCAGCAATCCCAAACAAACGGAATGGTCAATTTCCATACACTCTTTTACCTTTCACGATTTCCATTCTCCTGACAGCTAAATTGCTGAGCTAAAAGAAAGAAGAAAAAAAGTTTGAAAGGGCAATATTAATAGTTTAATGTCTATTGAAGGATAGAAAGGGAATAAATATCCATAGCAAATTACTCCCCAAATATATCCCAGCATACGGTGTGCTGCAGTTTTGTGCTGTAATTCTTTAGGGACCTAGATTGTGTGTAATACATTTGGTATCTACAAAATACACAAAAAATGGACCTTAGCTGTGAAAGTCTTAAATTGGTCTGAATTATCTTGAGACATGCGCCAGGATTGCAAAGAGATCTGTTTTCCTCCCTGTTTATCTGCGAGTCAGATGAAAACAGCCCCCTGGATACATAAGCCCATCCTCAAGATTGAATATTTCCATCATGACTCCTTAACAACTTCATATTAGTATATTTTTGAAAATCATTTAGTCCAAAAGACTTCCAAGGACACAACAACATAGTCAAAACTTTTTAGTACACTCAGATTGGTGCATTCTAAATTTGACCGTTGCCGACGGTAACTGCAGCGGGGGCTGATATAGCAGACTGTGTGGGCCACTGTGTTTATGACTACCCAGTATTTCCAGAAAAAACACCTCAGCTGAACACCCACATCCACAGCCAGACACTGGGTGTAACAGTACTGCTACAGTTTATTAAAACGAACCCTTCTGATTTGTAAGGAATTAAGTAGTTTAACTTTATTGTAAAGATTTAATGGAGAGCATCTGACATTTTCTTTTCATTCTGTAAAGCCAAGATGACAGACTGAAAATTATCCGAATTAATTTTCCCCAGTACAACTTTAACACATTGTAAAGACCCCACTCTCTTGGTTTTGATGGCAGATACCCAGCCATACATTGCTACAATTATTATCCACAGCCATTTTTTTTTATGTGTAAATTTCAATATATTTTATGTCACTTTTCCAGGTCAGAGGTGTGGTGGTGCCTGTGGGACAAGTTGTGTATGTTACATCTGTATCTACACAGCAGAAACAAGGCTAATTAGTCTGACAACTGCTGACTTGTGGCCAGTTCATACTGTAATGTGATACCCTCCATGTGGCAAGAAACCCTTTCCAGACACACATCAAAAAGACTGTTATCAGCATGTGCACACTTCGAAGACCATTACTTTCCCTCACATGATGCAGTTCCTATGGCAGGCTTGTGTCAATGACAGGCTTTTTGATCTGGCGTTATGACTTCCTCTCCCAGGGAAGTCCATTTCCTGTCGGGGCCCCATGCACACAGCGTCTTGTCCACTGGTGTTATGGTGTTACTGTGCCTGTCCAGATCTGGTGAATGCTCTGCTGGAATCACATTTCTAGTTTTTCGCGTTTGTAAAGAACAGAACAGCAACTCCAAAAGCGTCTTCTGCAGTTTTGTTCCAACTCTGCCATTATCAACTATGCATTCAGACTTGCCAGCCGGTTACCCTGGGCAACTGTTGTTTTCAACTTCTGCAACCACGCATTTCCTCTTTTGGCGTCAGAGATGTTTGCTACAATTTATACAGCTACGGCCTTCTGTGGAGTGGTATATACAAAACGACTTAATCCCGCAGTCCTTTTCCTTGTGGTGTTGTTTTCAGGATGTCTTCCAACACATTCAGTGTTGTTGGTGTCATGATTTTCACATGCGAGAGGAACTCAGAAGAAGCCGTGACCTGAGTTTGTCAGCGGCAGATTGACCTCTTTGGCACTATAACGTCCATTATAGTTTTTACCGCTTCTCCATTTAAGGCCCGTGACAAAACATGAAAAAATGTCGCACATTGAGGTTGATGCTCACTAGTAGTGGAACAGGATTTGCATGCCATGAAGTATTAAGTAAGCCACTACATTATACCATTAAGTCAGATGGGTAAATTCGTTTTCAAATGGACACTATCAATGGAAAAGCTTTTCTTTCCAAGTTTGCTTATGTCAAATAAGATGAACCCCATACAGCAGAAATGACCTGCTCAAAGTGTCTTGTTTTGTTCTGCTTCTTCCAATACTGTTCATTTAACAAAAGTTTATCTGTGCACTTTTTTGCCCAAAGCTGTCCGTTGCATAACCAACAGTCCTGAGTTCTTCTGACTAACGTTAAAACCACCACACATAAAAAAAACAGGTCCCCGACAGGACACGGATATGTTGATGTAGCGGGGGTGTGAGATAGCCGAAATGAAATGCAGTTCTACCTTCAAAGAGCCGAGTGGGAGTTTTTGAACGAGGGGGGGCCGTGGCTATGGCGTGCCTAAATGGCTTTGATTCCAAAGTGTTTAGAATTACGTAATCCAAGGTGAGTCATCGTCATGCGTCCCGAAAGGGTGGTGTGTTTTGTGTTTCGTCCGCTGCAGTAAAGCAGGTATTTTGTTTTTGTCTCGTTGATCTCGTCAAGTTGCTTTCCAACACCTCCACACCTGCCTACCTTTTCTATAAACTTAGCTTGTTTTGATGCTGAGCGTGGCTGGGATCAGGCCGGGTCGGACACCATCCAACCCGAGGGCCCCTTTGAGTAAAACCAGCACCACAGGAGACAAAGACCAGCCTCTTGCTGTCTCATCGCTAATCCCCCCATTAGCTGCTCACTATCGATCCTCCATCGTAAACAGCGGTGCTGTTTGCTTTCCAATTCCACCTTTTTATCCATGGGGTTGAAAGGAAAGGAGGAGAGAGGAGAGGGAGAGGAACGGAGTAGCAGGGCAAAGGATCGAGGAAGCAATAACACGAGAGACGGAGCGAGAGAAAGAGATCGGTGTTGTGTGTGTGAGGAGACGGCCAGAGTTGCTACCAATCTGCTCGGCCTCATGCCAGAGGTGGATGGCTGTGTCCGTCCTGCAAAATGTTAGTTTTTTGTGTTGAGTTTGTTTTTGCTTCTGTAATACAGACCCCCTCTGTCGTCTCCCCTGGAACACCCATACCACCCCGAATCCCTAGCTCCATAGCTGGGTGCGTCACCATTGATTTTCCCCCACCGGTGAGTAGATGACTTCTCAGCGGGTCTCAGCGATGGCTTATTCACCTCCTGATGGGGTTTTGACCTTCTACAGATTAGGTTTAACGTGATGTTTATTGGTTATCGGGGTTGGGGCTGGCAGCGGCAGTGGGCGGGTATTTAAGGAGGTGGCGATCGATGGTGTTCGACTGGTTAGAAATACAGAGAAACCAATCCTAGCTCTGTCCAGAGTGGAGGTGACCAGGATGACCCATCCTTGTTTTCTAACGTTTCTCCTCTGTTGTTGCCACCCGGTTTTATTTTGACCCGGTTTTTTGGCCTGTGAGTATCAGACTGTTTTTGAACCAGTTTTAAATTTTTCCAGACATGAAGGTTGGGTTTTGTGGTTTATTACTTTGATTCAAATTTAGCATAAATGCAAAAGAAAAAATATAGTGTTGATGTCAAGTTGCACATTCACACCACAGTCTGTGTTGCGATGCAGGTAGCTAACCCCGGCTAGCCTTGGATTGAATAATTCAGAGGAGCGCGGCATTTCTCTCCTTCTCGCTAACTAGGTCACTGGAGCTTAGAAACGGCACATGGGACCTTCCACTCTTTAAACACACACATAAAACACACACTTAAAAAACACCCAACACCCACTATAATGGACGTTATAGTGCCAAAGAGGTCAATCTGCCGCTGACAAACTCAGGTCATGGCTTCTTCTGAGTTCCTCTCGCATGTGAAAATCATGACACCAGCACCCTGTTGAAACTGTGAACTGCTACGCTAGCTTACAAAGTTACAGAGGAAGATGGTGTTATGTGGAACAGAACGAGGGGACCCAAACGCACGACACAGAAAGGCGGAGAGGTTCAAGGAGCTTATTAAGGCGAATATCAACAAGCCGGGGGCTAAGCAAACCGTAGTGAGATGGGCAAGGGTTAGGTGGCAGGCAGACAGTCAGGCAGGCAAGGGCTTGGCAACGGGCAGGCAGTCAGGCAGGCAGGGGTTCGGTGACGGGCAGGAAATCCCGCGGACGGCTGGGCACAGGGAGAGAACAGGTTACGGGCGGGTACTGAGAAGGGGCAAGCATACAAGAGCTGGGAACGCAGATACTAACAGAGGTTGAGTAAACAACCAACTAGCGCTGGCTGCTAGGAAAACCACGGCTGAAATAGAGAGTGTTGATTGGGGATTGCCGGCAGGTGTATAAACAGAAAAGCACGTGGAGAAGTGGCAGCCGGCGCCCGCTAGGTGGTGGAAGTAGACGGCTTGACGGTAGACGGCGTGACAGATGGTACTGTGTGTACCCATGTCAACTTGGATGACTTACGATTTTTTGCGCGGACTGTAGCTTTATGTCTAAGCTAACTGTATCCAAATGCATTGCTTCTTTTCAAAGTAAATATTGCAGCACACTATGATGTACTGGTGTCTTCCCTTGGTCGTTCTCAGGTATGAAGGGTTTATCTTTGCGTGAACATGGGTACATCTGGACAAACCCAGGACAATGCGCTTGCCACGCCCTGCCTCATAAAGCTACTGTATTAACATGCCAACGATAACCTCACAAACTCCTTCTCTTACTATGTCTCTCTCCCTCTTATTTCTCTCATGCTTAATAATATGCCCCTCTACTGCTTGAGATGAAAGGGAAGCAGGAATTAATCCTTAAGGCAGCAAAGGGACTAGGCTCCCTCACCCCCACCCAACCCACTCTTGGCACCCCTACTGCACCCTGAGGTTTCTACTCTAGTTAGAGTAACCCTTCCTTTACCCCCATCTTTCTCTTCTTCCTCTCAGTCGGTCTCACTGCCTGCTCTCCCTCACTCGCCAGGATCCTACAACACACACACACACACACACACACACACACACACACAAACACAGTGGCGACGTTCATTATAAAAACAGCTCTGTCACTTAGAGTGTGAGTGTCTTCCTCTTTTATCGTGGTTTCATTCCTTCATAATATATTCTCCTTATCTCTTATTCATTCAGAAGAAAAGTCTGATTTAGTTGATCGTGGAGAAGGTGTGTGCTGCTTTTGAATGGAGCAGCATTCTAGCAACGCGCCATTAAGCTCAATCATTTAAAAGCAATGACCATAGTCATGTTTGCTCCGCTGGTCTGGAAGCACTGTGAGGAGAAGTTATAGCCTATCGATAGGCAGGTGGTGTTCAGTGCCCTGTCCGTGACCGAAGGAGGTATCATGGGGTAGATGGGGTTCCCAGATAGACTGATCTCCATCTGGATCTTCTTTGTGGAAATTATTTATTAATGAAATTGGAAGCTGTGCAAATGAGGATATTGTGAAAGTGCTGAAAATGTTCCTTCCAAAAATATTGAACAAATAACTGAATGGCCACATACTTAGAAATTGAATATTATTTTTCATTATGTTATTATGAAATCGAAATATGTTTTCATTTCAGTCTAATGTCCCTGCATCTCTTACTTTCATCTTGTATCTCAACTGACTGAGGCACAAACCTGTGGCATTTGCAGAGAACAACGGGTAAACAGCTCTGCCTTCCCTAGCAAGACATGCATCCCAATGCCCTCTATATTCCCAGAGGAGTGCAGCAGCTGCCATGTTGATTGTTAATTAATCTCTGAGGGTGTGTGTGTGTGTGTGTGTGTGTGTGTGAATGCCAGCCTGGGAAGCCCTGGGTTTAGAGGACAGGGGTTGAATCCCCACGAAAACCTAGAATCAACAGCATCATGACACGTGTCAAGGATGAGACAAATCCCTCAGAAATGGTTTTGCATAGAAAATAGTCCCTCGCTCTCGGTCTTGCTCTCTCACACTCAGTCTTCCTTGTTCTCTTTCTCTGCATCTTGCTCGTTCTCCATCTCTCTCAGTCTCCATACATGTCTCGCCATCCCTTTCTCGCTGTCGCTCTGTCTCTGTCTCTTGCTCTCTCTCTGTCTCCATATTTCTCTGTCTCCATATCTCTGTCTCTCTGACCTTTCTTCGCTATAAGTAACCCCTTGAGATGGGCCGTCCTGTTTCCAAGGGGGTCCGATGAAGTTCTCCTAGACCGATGTTGGTATCTTTAAAGCCTTGCTCTCCTCCCTCATACCTATTCTCTTTTTGACTTTCGATTGTAAGTAGAATCTTGCTCTTTTACAACAGCCGACCAATTAAAAATGTGCTCCTCGCCGCATAATTCCTGTCATGACATTCTCATTGGAAGTCCTAAACTGGGTCATGAGTAGGAAGAAGTGGGTGAGGGGGCAACTGTTGAGCTGTCAAATGCATGTGCAGCTGCAGCTCCCGCACTATAGGTTAACATGCTTGGCTGTACAGAGACGTGTCCTGATGAATAAGCTAGATGCTAGCGTGACCGGATTGAGGTTGAAGACTGGGTTAGTATGGGTGTGTGCATGTGCATGCATATGACTCAATGTGCCATGAGGCATTGAGCTTCAGTTGACCCCTCCCCATAGGAACCCTTCGATAGGCTTTTGCGATGCTATAAGGGCATTCTCCTTTCAGCGTCACTTATGTGTCGTTACATGCACATCTGTGTGTGTCTATGTTCGAGTGTGTTTGTCGGTGACTTCCCAGTTTATAGTTCAAAATGAGGATGTCTTTGATGGATATGGATATAAAAAGCCCCAGCAGAAACAAGAGCCTGTATAGTGAGAGTAGCGATGAAAGGTAGACAGTTTTTCTTTTATTAGGCTAGACTCAGAGTGACAGGTGTCAAGATGGAAGCAAACATCTGTACAGATGTTTGGTGTGCAAGCGTTACAGGTGCGTCGCACACCACTTTCATTACTATAGTTAAGCTTATTTATGTTTTTGTAAAAAATTAATATACTGAAATTATAAACTGAAGATACTCTCAAACAGACATAAACATCTACAAAACAAGTCTTGTAGAATATAGAAATGAAAGTATATATATTTTTTATAGATGTCTTTCGTGTCTTGATACATTTTGTGGAGGAAGAAATGATGGCCAAACTACTTTAGTCTACTTATATCCCCGATGTTTGTATAATAACAAAAATCATTTCATTGGAAAACATTGTGGCGTATAGCTGGTAAGTAACATTTAATAACAAAATCAAGTCCTGATCACCTAAACCGATGCAGACTTTCAAGCATCTTTTGTTATTGTTGTGGTTGAAACTAAAAATATCCCTTCAACATGCCTTAAACTCTTTATCACTTTTTATCGTTTGCCTGTTCCCCAAAACCATGTTTTTCCAAAACATTCTTTCCAAGAAATGGCGCGGGGGTTTGTGTGTCCCATGCTTCCCATTCAGGGAAGGTATAAAAATACTAAGTGGTGGACTTTTAGGGCTTTTGGGGATTTTTAACCCCTGCCCCCTCAAAAAAACTCCCCTCCTCCCCTCTCTCACCCCATTCTGTTTTTTATTTCATATCTCTTACCGACACTGATAGACCGAGACGGCCATTATCATCAGACTAGACTGAGACAGACTCTGGCTCCCTAATCGCCCATTTATCAGCCCTTTCTCCGCACAACGTGCATATAAAACCCCAAATCCCACAAAGCTTATTCCATTGGCCCATGACATCACACGCCATCTAGTCGCTATCTAAAACTCAGAGCGCAGTCTCTGAGGTATGACGACCACTTATCTTGGCTCCTTATTGAAGCGGTCTTCAATATGCCGTCTGCCTCTGGTGCGTCCTGACCTAAACATTTATACCATCCCCCCCCCCCCCCCCCCCCCACCCCCCCCCCCCCCCCCCCCCCCCCCCCCCCCCCCCCCCCCCCCCCCCCCCCCCCAGTGTAGGTGATACGCGGAACCTCCACTTACTGAGGCATGCAGAGGTGGAGGGGCTTAGGTAAACCTCCACCTACTGAGGGATATGGAGGTAGAGGTGGGGGTGATGCAGTAGACCTTCACCTTATTTTAGAGATGGAGGTGTTTAGGTAAACATCCACCTACTGAGGAGAGAGAGAGAGAGAGAGAGAGAGAGAGAGAGAGAGAGAGAGAGAGAGAGAGAGAGAGAGAGAGAGAGAGAGAGAGAGAGAGAGAGAGAGAGAGAGAGAGAGAGAGAGAGAGAGAGAGAGAGAGAGAGAGAGAGAGAGAGAGAGAGAGAGAGAGAGAGAGAGAGAGAGAGAGAGAGAGAGAGAGAGATTTGTGTGGGTTCTTACATCTTTGGATGACTTCCTGATGTGACTGGACATCTGAGTGAACAGTATTAACCCCTTATGCAGAAGAGGTGTGTGCACAAACACAAGGGGGTAATCTGTGTTCACATGAGAACTTCATAGACACACACACACACACAGGGAGTGCTGCCGGATTTAATGCTAATGAGGAAGAGAAACAGTAGAATTTGTACAACTGTGAAGGGAGCCTAATGTTGAAGTCCTCTAAAGAAAAGAGCTAACAACAGGAGAGAGAGAGAGAGTGGGGGGTGATGGAACAATGAAGGAAGAAGGAGAGACAAGAGGAGGACGTGGAGGAGCAGATGGTGTAAGGAGGAGGCAAGCAGGAACAAAACATTCCTTTTGTCCCGTACACGAGTGTGTGAGCAGGACCATTCAAACCCTCCAAGATTTCAAGTGGTGTTTTTTCCACTTTCCACATTTCTCGCCACTTCCTTTGCCTCAACTGTCTCTCTTTGTGTTTTGTCTCTTCACTGAGCTTTGACTTAAAATGTGTTTCTCATCTATCATCCACTGCCGTCCCCCAAACCAAACCCATCCCTCATCCGGGAGACAGAGACACTTCTTTGTGCCGTGGTGAAAATACGTTTTTCAGTCGTTGTGGTTCTCTCAGCTCTTGGTGAATTCCGTCTCCAGACGTCAGATGGCTCTGAGGCGTTATTTTACAGCAGCGTATCTGACAAGTTTGATTGAGTATCCCACCGTGGTTTTGTTGTCTCAACTAAAACCAAGAGGCACTCCTCCTTTTGCCATCACAAAATCGGCATTAAAATCTATCCAACACCTTAGCAGGTGTACAGTCTACCAACACTACTATCGACCTCGTCATCCAGCAGACGCTTTCGTCCACGGTGACTGAGGATATTTTCTCCATTTATTAATGAACAGGTAAGGAGGGATGCCCTACAGGTGGAAAGTGGGTATTGGTGGACAAAAACCAGAACCTGCTGGGAGTCAAAGACCCTGGCCTAGCCGATACTATCCTGCCCCCCTACTCTGGGCATGTCCAATCATAAAAGTGTTATTCAATACCCTTGACATTCCTTCTCTTCCGACATAAAGGACCAAAGATAATAGGAAAAGCATGAGCCAGGTCAATAGGGCCATGGGCCTTCGGTGTAAAATGTACCCATTTGCTTCCTTGGTTGGCTTGATGTTGCTCTGCTCTCTAGTTAATCTGTGAACCTGATGCCTCGGCGGAGGACACAAAAGGACCCCATTTCCCCCCTTGTTTTATGCCTGGACTGCTGGAAATAAAAGACAGCTGGCCATGTTCCACAGCGCTACCTCAGGGACGGTGCTTACAGTCCGTAAACCGGCCTCCTGTGAACACATCTAGGAGACTAATGGCCGACTCTGGAGGACCAAAAGGTGCACAGCTGTTCAGCTTGTGGTTGATGCTCCGTTACTGGATCATTTACTTTACAATAACAACTTAGTCCGTTGTTCCAATAAAAAAAAATTAAAAAAATCCTGAAATGCCATGACTAGCTCCTCTGTTATTAAATTTTTAAGCCTATGTACCAAAGTGATGCGTTAATTAAACTGTGGGACACAGCGGTAATATAAGTGATGTTCTATTAGTGATTCCACCACTATATCGCCAGTAATTGTCTCTTTCATCACACACACACAAATGATAATGGTCTTTTAGTTTTGCAAGAGAAAAAGGGAGAGGGAGATAAAATATCTATCTTACTCCCGCTCCCCCTTTTCTTTTTTGCTTGATTCTTATGTTTAGTGACTGACTCTGGAAAAAACTCACAAGGGTCAGGGCAATGAGTAAAGAGACAGCAATCGTTTGAATTCAGCCCCTCCCACTCCCACTCTCTCTCATTCTCTCTCTTCCCCACCCCCTTCTCACTCAATTGAATTTAATTTCTGTCTCTTTCTCTCACGCTCTTCGTCTCTCTCTCGCTCTCTCTCTCTCATTGCTGCTTCTCTTCCTCCAACCCCTCCTTCATTCCTCTCTCTCTAGGAGGTGTGTCTTTCACATCTGGAGGAGCGAGCAAGGTTGGAGGCTTATGGGAAGTCATTCTCTCTCTCTCTCCCCCTCTCGCATACACTCTGGCACTCGCTCTAGCGCTGTGTGTCTTGTGTCTCTTTCGTTTGTGCCGGAGTTCAGCGCATCGAGGTGAAGGGAGATGTGGGCAGCTGACTGTAGAACCAAACCACACAGAAACTCCGCGAGGTGGAATTACCCAGGCTTTATTCAGGAGGGGAACCATGGCAAGAGTGTTCTCCCATCTTCTCGCACTCTCACAGATTCAATTTCTTCATTTTCTCACGCTTGTCATCTACTCTTTGTCGTTCCGTTCCTCTGAAGCGAACGTTGGACTTGAGTGATCTGTTTTCCACCGGAACAGCTCCCTGTTTTGTTTAGCTTTATTTCGATTTTCGATTTATTTTATTTACATTTTCCTGGACGGTATTTTGTTCTTGGCTTTTCCATCGGGATCCCTACTTATTTATTCAACCTACCCTCCCACTCTCTCCTGTCGAGGAGACGACAACAAAAAACAACAACAACAACCACAGACGTGCTGGCAGGATGACCGACGTCCTGGTGCCGGATGTGAACTTGAACACAGTGTGCGAGCGGCTGGAGAAGCACTGCTGCCTGGATCAGACACGGCAGCGCCCGGACGGGTCTCCGCAGCCTCTCCTTCCTCCTTCTCCACCGCAGCAGCAGCAGCAGCAGACCCCCGTGCTGGGCAAGAGGCTCCCCAACACGGGAGCCAAGCTGTGGGGTCGGGTCCGCAGCAAGCTGCTGAGACAAAAGGTCCCTAGCTAGGCACACGCGCACCCACACACACGCACGCACGCACGCACGATTACACTCACCACACAAAAGCTTTATTTTTTCCTATCCCTTTCAACTTTCTTTTTTCCTTAAAAGAAATTTTCAGACCCTCGCTTGTGGGTCTTTTTGCGTTTCAGTGTGTCACGGCCATCTGCTTGACTCCCATTCATGGCACTGTGTTTCCCCTCCTAACCCCCCCTGGGGTAGCCATGTGTTGGCTGTCGTCGTCTCCCCCCAGCTCGTTCTTTTGGTGCATTGTTCCAGACTGACAGGTGTTAGTGACCCTCTTGTAAGCCGTGCTTGATCCACACTTCCTTACCACATGTTAGGAGACCCAGGCCATTGTTGTTGTTATTGTGATTATGGCCGATCCTTTATGTATATTCTATATTCTACAGACCAAGATAAAGGTCTGTATAATATTGTTAAGAAGAAATTAGGATTATAAATGGACACCTTCACATTGGTTGGTCAATATATCTTAGGTGTTATTATGCCAATTTTGCAATTTGTGAGTCGGTATTCATTTGTTGAACTTTGTATCCCTGTGTGTATACGAAGGTCTGGTCACTGCTGGTTTGTGTCCACCCATCTCATTTATGTTTTTTCACTGTTAACATGAAGAGGTGTTGAAACCACAGTGATAACTCTCTTCTCTTTTCTTTAATGGAGCATTGTGTGCGTCGCTACCCACCTCATTCTCCCCTCCTGCTGGGCATTCAGAGAATAGCACTCTCTGACTCAACTGATCTAATGCCCCCTTGGCATTTCTCTCACTGTAACCATTTTTCTCCTTCCTTCTCTAATTAACTGCCATTGTGGATGGCACATCCTCTTGAGAACTCCATCAAGTTAATGTGTTTCATTTTGTGTGCACAGTTCTGAGCCTTTTTGTATTGTCTTTGTGTTGGGGGAAGAGTAGGGTAAGGGGATTTTACATTTTGACCTAGTTAAGTATCCTCCTCCTAAATAATTGCATGGAAACATGGAATCACTGTGAACCTGGCCAGATTGTTGTTTTAGATTATCATGGTGACATTTGTATGCCTTAAATGACTGCAGTAGCACAGTTTGGCAGTCTGTTAATGGTTTTTAAAGCATGCTCTTTGCCACTTAACTCAACGACTAGCATAAATAATCCAGTTTCAGGTTACGCAGCTTCAGGTTGCGCACTGATTGAAGAACACAGACATACGCACGCAATGCATAAGCTATGCATGGGTCTGGGTTTTCAAGGCATGTCATGCATTGGTTTGATTTTCTGCATTGCAATTCATGCATGGGTGTATGAAAAGGGACTCATCATTTGCATGCTATTTCTGTACTTCAGAAGGGTGGGGGGTGGGGTAACATGGCTTGATTGCAGACACGGCTCTGCTTTACCTTGCACATGCAAGCTAATGGGTCTATGCAGGTCTATTTTTCTTTTATTTAATTAGTTTTATGGGGGTAGAGGGGATTTTAGCATTCTCATGTGGCACACCCTCCTCATTATTTTGATGTATGGGCTTCGCTATATGCTGCTGTCTACGCACATAGCTCAGACTATTAGGCTATAGCGCCAGCAGGAGTCCTGGTAGAAGGGTGGGCTTGTCTGCTTCAGCACTATTACATTGTTTACATGTCTCTAATCTGGGATCCCGCACACACACGTTGCGTCATTGACTGTATTGATCCCACTCAGTCCCGTATTGATTTGTGCAATCATGTCCAACCACATGGCCATTAATGCAGACAAGTGTAATGTTTGTATCTTTCAAGGTTTGTTTCACATCAGGATGAGGTTGTCACTGTCTATAGTTTAGACAGTGAAGCCTTGTTCAGCACTTTGTTCTAAATTGCTCTTGCCCCTCGACCTCAAGGGTTGTTTGCGTTCACACTTGCAGGCACACAAAGAGTTTGATTCATTCCTGATCTGGGCTGTTTGCACATACTGAATCTCACTCTTACCTCCATCACTGACTGATGAATTGATCCACAGTGTCGTAACCTTGCCACTCAAGGTTATCTGTTATAATACAATCCATTCATTTATGCGTAATGCAGCCCTGATGAGCCCCACTGTCCAGAGTAGCTCTCCCATTAAACTCCTTTTCCAATTGACCATAGTTTCAGTCCCCTGGAAGGGGTGAGGGAAGAGTTGAGCAAAGCCTACTGTAGCTGGGGCTTATGGTCATGTTTGTGTTGAACTGAGTACTAGGCTATGATTCAGGATGCAATCTGCGCGTTACACGATGTGCAGGCAGTATGATGTAGACACACAGGGGACTTGTTTTCCCGCTGTCAGCCGAGAGCAGCTAATTAAGACAGTGTGAGATGATGAGGAACGGGGGAGGGGAGAACGCGATCACAGGTGAAGAACACCTAATTTGTCTGGAACCGGAGCTAATGTACTTTATGTCTCCTCAATCTATGATTATGATGAAACACCTACTTAATAGTCTAGACTTTTTTTCATTTTTCTTCTTCGGTTTGACATTATGTTCCACTCAGTGATACAAGTGTTTTCCCTGGCCAGTGTTTTGTCGTCATTATTTTATACTTCGGCTAGCTTGGTGATGGGGGAGAAAACAATGGAATTGTGCAACCAGCTAAGCCGTCAAAAGGATTGAGCTGCAACCCTTTTATTCCGCCCTCCCCCACCCCCCATTTCCCCATCCCTAAAAACACTCAAGCCCAGCTAGGCAGTTCCATCCGAGTGTGTTGATTAGTGCAGATGAGGTATTAAGGGTCATCCTCCCGGCCATCTAAAATGCCAGCAGGTCCCCTAATGGCGGCTCTTTATAGGCCACATAAATCTCTGCCTGTCCCCGCAGCCCGGGGCACAGGACTTTATTGAAGTCGATCCATCTTCTTCACTAGTCTCTGATTGGTTAATAAGCTCTAGGAGGGTGCGACTGGGAGGTCAGTAAACCTCAGTAGTTTAGGGGTGTTGGGACCCAGAATGGACCTCCTCCTCCCTGGGTTCAACCCTGTCGCCCCCAGCTGATGACTGAGGACTAGCATGCTGTATTTAATCTCAGCAGGGCGGCATCCCAGTATGAATCCTCAAATTAGTATTACAGGTTGGTGGCCACTGGTGTAGTTTACCCCTGGTCCACATTGAGTCATCTTTATTGAAGTCAACCATTGTTTCTACACAAAGGGAATTGGTGTGCTCACCACAGGCTACACAACTTAAACATTGTTTCCACTGCTGTGAGTATTTCTTCAGGGACTCCCATCTGTCAATGCATTGTTCAGATGGTCTAATGTGTTAAATATGGCCCTGAAACAGTTATGTAATTGACTCACTATCAAACGGTGTAATGTTCCCAGCAGACAGGCCAGTAAAAGAAAACATAAGATCCCGTGAGAGCAGTGGGGTCATCCCAGAACCATCCAAGGCCTCTATAATAAAACTTAGATATAAGTTAGCTTGTTAAGTTAAAGGGAGATGGCAGTAAGTCTGTAGAGTTCAATTGCAGCACCTCTTGCCTCCTTGTTTGACAATTAGGTCATAGTTAAAAATAAAAATAGCCTTTCTGCGCCAATTTGGGACATTTAAGCAATATTTTGCTGTTTCTTTAAAGGAGGTCAGGCATTTGGTACACTTTGTACCAGCACTATTACTCATGCTGGCCTGCAGATAGAATGAGGAAGGGCTATGTTGCATAAGTCCACCAGTGTGGGCTGGGACATTGTAGTTATGGACTCTATATGGGGTGAAATAACATATTTCAATATAATTGCCTGTAGAGATGGGCCAATCGGAATGCTCGAGAGTCTGTAAACTCTTTCTGATTTGCTCAAATGAGGGAATGACTGAATAGGCACATGGCAACTGAGTGAAAAGACCCTGGGTGTCTACAGTAGCATTAGTAGCTGCTGAGTCAAAAATGCCCTATTACAAATTCATGGGTAAACATTATGCTTTGTTTTATTCTAAAAATAGCCACTGTGGAGCCTCACATGAATGTGTTAGTTTGAGGGGAAAAACACAGTATGCCACTTTCTGCATCAATAGACCCATGGATTGCATTGTAATCTGTCTTAAACCAAGTAAAGTTTCTAATTAAAGAACTGAATAAAAGCTTTCAGTTTCTGGATGAATATTTAATCAGCCAGTTAGCAGATGTTGAAATGTAATGTAAATCAGAATGGATGAGCCAGTAAAGAGAATGACAAAATATTGGGCTTTTTAATATTTCTTCCAAAAGGTCTGAGAACAAAGATAATTGCCTTATCAAGTGTGGTAGGGTTTTATTTTTAAAGCCTTTCAAGGCGTGAACGATGGTCAATGTAATTCGAAAATTTTCCTAATCCTAAGTATAACAATGCAATATTCAAACCCACTGACCTTGTAAACTAAAACCAATGGTCGTTAAATCATGATTTTTGTTTTAAATGCAACACACCGAGTCAGGATAACTGATCTCATGAATATCTGATTCATGTCTCTCTGTTTCTTTGGATCCAAGAGAAATAAATAAATCGATAAAGGGATTCGATAAGGATATTCAGCGCAAGTGATTAAGCAAATAGTCAAGGGTAAGGGAATGCAGTGGGAAACATTGTTGGCAGTAAGACATTAGTTGGCTCCCCTTCTCTCTGTCACAACCTTTTTATAGGTCAGTAGACAGCGAAACCCAGATGAATGACATGTCACAGATGGCAGGCTGTGTGGTTCACATATGGTCATATGGGCTAGGAGCTTTTGCAGCGAGTTCCCGTAGTGTAGTGGTTATCACGTTCGCCTAACACGCGAAAGGTCCTCGGTTCGAAACCGGGCGGGAACAGCACCTTTTCCCCCTACACAGCAGTGACATGGCGTAACATGTGACTGAGATAGTGGCAAGCCCGACAGTTGCGTAATGGTTTCCTAACATGCAAAAGGTCCTTGCTTCAAAACCAAGCGGGAACGTTATTGTACTATTCTATGTTTTCGTCAACCAGAATGATTGTCATTCTGGTACTGTCAGGGAAATAGAAAATTATTTCAAGGTATTCGAAAGCAGAAGAACAATGGCAGGAGAAGTAATGTTTGCCAATCCTTCAAAATCCTCATGTTTACTGAATAAAACTGAACTTAAATCCATAATTAACAAACACTGTCTGATCTCTTTGGTGGCAATACACCATTAGGAATCTGCTTATCTCTGTCCTTGGAGTTTATTGAGGGGCAGCCATGACACAGTCTGTTCAAGGCGTATGTGGGTCGATTCATGCAGTCTTACTTCTCCTCACTAGTTTGGTCAGTCACAAACTTGGCTAGTGTGGAAGTGTGGATTGGCCAATGTACCCAACTATGCAAAGCCGACGTATCTAGTTACATGGGCATCCACATCGCAGCATTCCTCCTGCTCTGCTGTATATTAAGATAGACAGGAGGACATGACAGGAAGGGGGGTTGGATGTAGACTTGACCAGAAGAGGCCAAGAGAGAAAGGGAATTGACGGCACCTTTAGAAGTTTACTTAAAGCAGCACTATGTATCCTTCTCAATGCAGCCTTTTTTTGTTCAAAACTATTTAAAGTTGATCTCTGAAGAACAAAACCCATTCATTCATGACTCAATCAACCCAGGGTTTATAAATCTGTTTTGTCTGTCGAGATCAAAACCACAAATATAATTAGGACCAAAAGTGTTGGGTGTAGTGAAAAGGTTGCATAAAGGTTTAATAAAAACAAATGCTGCTCCCTTTTTTCCTTCTTCTTTCCCTTTAAGTCTTTTTATTTCTCTTGTTGTCCCTGCATGTCTTCCACATGCACACGTAAATGCAGAAGGGAAGCCTAGGTGGGCACCCTTATATTGATAAAAGGAGGAAAAATCAATTACCTGCAAAGGTCTTCCAGAATTGAATGATGTATTTGTTCTTGCTGTTGGACATGGGTCCTCTTTAATGATTTAAGGGAGAAATGGTAGTCTTACCTTTACAGATAGCTTTGAAAATCTTTAAAGGAGGCATAAACATATGCCATTGTTTATACTCTCAATCTGTTTTCAAAGAGGAAGTTAGTTCTATTTTCATCGCTTTGGATCAAAGATGAATGGGTTGGAGTTAACTGCAATCTGTCTTATGTTAGCATCTTTCTTCTTTTCTTCTTGCTTCCTGCTCTCTCACTTAAGTTCACATGCCCACGTTCAAAATAATTTCCTATACCCGTGTCATGTGTCAGCCTATTCCTATAAGGCATTTCCTGCCAAACCGTCATAGGTAAAATTTAAGTTTGAATTGTCCCAGAGCACTTCCACCTTACACCAAAAAACAGTCCCAAGAAAGGACAGGGTGAAAGGTGTTTTTGTAGGATCTATGTATTAAGGGATTGGTAATATATTGGAATTATATTACTACAATCCTGCTTGACACTCCAATTTTACCCCTATTTACTTTTCATCAAGCCCACAAGAAATGAGCTAAAAGAAATGGAAAGGAAGTAAGTGGTGGTTTTGTCTGAATCTCTGCAGCCATTTTGAGAGGTTACAAGGAGTCTCATCTTCGGGAGTTTGACCCTTTCATGGTTTTCCTTCTTGGCAGTTCAGAACATAGCCCAACGTAGCCCTGCTTGAACCTCAAGGAGGACAAGAGGAGGAGGGAGGGGAGGCTTTCACAATAAAAGCAGCATGAGAAACCGATCCCTTATGCTCCGTTTTCTTTTCTCGTTTTACGAGCCAATGAATTATGCCCACTAAGTTTTAATGGCCACATTTTCTAATAACGTAGACAGTGAGAGATGGTGGAGAGGTATGCTGGCCTTGCACATGCCGCCAACAGCCCATCATTTCTCAGTGTAGTCATGGGGAGCAGTAATGACATAACAGTGTAATGTAGATGATGGTGATACCCCAGTCAGCAGCTGAATCAGCCTGTAAATTATTTTAACATCAGCTACTGTGGGCATTAGTGGGCAGAGGCACCGTGCCAACTGGAGGGACTGCACTCAGTACAAGGCTAGCACGGTCCAGTCACTGTGGCTGAATGTTGGCTCTCTGCACTCCTTTTCCCAGAGGGCCATGGGAAGGGCAAACCCCATTTTGACAGTCCAGTAGTTATTATGTAAAGGCTGAGCCTCTATATGTCAAACTAGAGTCTATTTCTGACTTATCCGAGCACCCCTACCAGTATTTCTGTTGTATTTTGAGCGATTTACTCTTTTAAGTGTAAAGTGCTGGAAATCCCACTCACCATTTGAAGAACACCTAATGCTGCTCTTTTATAGTCATTGAAATATTATGTGCAAAAACAGAAAGTAAAACGTTTATAACCTGCTATTAATTAAGTGCTATTGTTGTCTTTGTTTTTCTACCATCCTTTTAATCCAAGCACATCAACCCCTGAAGGCATCCAGTCTTTCTGATGCCAGCTTTAAACTGGTCCAGCTTCAAATATCTCTGCACAGCCATGCGGCATACTTTTATAAACCTCTCGGCACTTACTTGAAAAGAAAGGAAGCGTTTGATTGAGTGTGAAAGATGAGCTTTATTTAGCTCTAACAAACATAATTCCTGGGGACTGGGAATGTGTCTAGATGTTTCTCTGGCAATGGGACAAGTTTTGACAAACATGTACACGGTACATCTATGTGTTCGATGGCAGCGTAGTACTACCCAAAGACTTTCATTCCCACAGTTAATGAAGGCCTCAGTTATTTGTAATCTGATGTATTCCTGGGAATTGAACAGAATCCAAAAAGAAAAAAAATAGGTCTATAGGAATTTCCTTCTGTGTATGTGTGTGTGTGCCTGCGGGCGTGCCGATAACAAAAACGTACCCTACGTCTTAAGGACCTAATAATGTGAAAGGAGACGGCGTTGAAGTGATGGTGATCGTAAAAACATTTATAGTCAGACAGATCTGGTCTGCCAAGGCACTATGCTGTAGTGGAAGTTTACCTTTCAGCCAGTTATGAACACCGCAGGCTTCAACCTTGGATTAGTTTTCCTTCTGTGATGATCCATTTGATGAGGTTTGAAGAAGAGTAATTAGATCACACACATCACCTAATGGTGGTTATGGAATTACTTTCTAATAGCAGGTCATTAACTCTAACTTGTTTATATTCTCTATTTCTGTGTCTCTCTCTGTCTCTCTCTCTCTCTGTCTCTCTCTCTCTGTCTCTCTGTGCATCTCTCTCTGTCTCTCTTTTTTCCTCATCTCTCTCAGCTGGACCCCCAGACGGTGCAGTCAAAGAACTGGCACATGGACGTCATAGAGATGAATGGGGTAAGGCGGCTCTCATCAATACACGCTTGTACTTCAACAGCCCATTGAGGTGGCTGACTATCATACTGACTTACAGTGTGGACGTGTGTTATGGTCAGGGCAGGGTTTAAAGGAAGGCCAAGACTTCGCTCTGCAAGGTGTAATCAGGATGTCAAACATCTGGCCTGACACGCTCCTGCTGCTTTTATGCACATTACTCTTACTTAAATGCAGATTTTTACAAAATTGTTGTATTGTGTATATCTTTGTAAATAGTATAACCTGTGGAGGGGAAGCCATTGGCTTACAGCCGTCACGTGACTGTTTTCATAAAATGGAATTGGTTGTTTTGTGTTTTAACAAATAACCACTGGTATCCTTAGTTTGGCGTAAACATATCAACTGTACAGTCTATTCATGTCTTCATGTGGGTATCTGTCTGTCTATCTGTTTGCCTGTTTGCCCCTGTATTTAGGGAGTTGTAGTTTATACATTGTTTGAATTTTTTACAATGTTTGTCTGTTTCATCAGATCAAAGTGGAGTTTTCCATGAAGTTCACGAGTCGGGACCTGAGCTTAAAGAGGACACCGTCCAAGAAACAGAGCGGAGTGTTTGGAGTCAAAATCAACGTGGTGACAAAGTACGAAAATTGCCCAGGTTTCCTTGACCAAAAACAAAAAGGACACAGAACCTTTGGTGTACCAAATAACTTACATTTGCTTATTGGATGTAGCATCCAAATGGTTCATAATTGGTCTTTCATAATTCAGTAGAATATAAAAAATATTAGCATTAGTAAGCTTAACACTTCACATACACACCTTTTTATAGAAGAGGAACCCACTTAGTGATCAATGTTGTATCCTAGCCGAAGTTCTGTGTTCAAACTCCAACCTCTGCACGCTAGCTTCCTTGATCAAGAAGCCTAACCTGCCTGCTCTTTGATGACATGTAGTATCTTTACAGTAGCTGTAAGAAGTCGATATTAAGCTAATGCTGTTGCCCACTGTCCCCCTGCAGACGGGAACGCTCCAAGGTGCCTTACATCGTCCGACAGTGCATTGAGGAGGTGGAGAAGAGGGGCATCGACGAGGTGGGAATCTACCGGATCTCAGGGGTGGCCACGGACATCCAGGCCCTCAAAGCAACGTTTGATACCAGTGAGACCCCACACCCACACAACCACACACACTACAGACTCTTTCTTTCTCTTCTCTCTCTCCCTTTACACTATTTCTCCAACCCGTCTCTCTCTCTCTGTTTGCCTCTCTGTCTCATGCTAGTTGGCCCACACAGTGGGGACCTCTTGGCCCTCAGGTTTATGGGAAAGGGCCTGCCCTTCTCCCAAGGGGGATCTGAGGAGCTCCAGCTGTCAGCTGGGCTTTCTAACTTCACTCCCAGCCACCAACCAACCAACCCACACACACGCATACGCAGCCCACGGACACTCACACACTACGCTGAAATTTTGCGATGTCACGCGCATTAGGAGCTGTGCTCGCATCCGTCTTGGGCCCAGTGACTTTCCATGACATCACTGAGAGAGAGAGAGAGAGAGAGAGAGAGAGAGAGAGAGAGAGAGAGAGAGAGAGAGAGAGAGAGAGAGAGAGAGAGAGAGAGAGAGAGAGAGAGAGAGAGAGAGAGAGAGAGAGAGAGAGAGAGAGAGAGAGAGAGAGAGAGAGAGAGAGAGAGAGAGAGAGAGAGAGAGAGAGAGAGAGAGAGAGAGAGAGAGAGAGACTGTGTTTTCGCTCTCACTCTCAGTCACTGTTGTAACTCCAAACGCTCCCAAGTCCCCTAACCTCTGCTGCAGCTCTGATCCAGTACTTGATCTCCTGTTGTTGTCTCCCTCTCCCCTCCAGATACCAAAGACATCCTGGTGATGCTCAGCGACATGGACATCAACGCCATCGCCGGGACGCTCAAGCTGTACTTCCGGGAGCTGCCCGAGCCGCTGCTCACCGACCGCCTCTACCCCGCCTTCATGGAGGGCATAGGTAAGACCCGGTTTCCCTCTACCCCATTCTGGAATATACACACATAGACACGCACAGAGACAGAGAGAGAGCACTTGAGCAAGCGTTTTTAGATTGTCTTGCGCCGTACATTAGATGCTATAGTCACACAATAGTGATTTCGTTGTTTATTTTCTGCTGTGGTAAGCAGTTGCCGGTGTGAGCTCGGTGTCCACTGGGCCTTCGCTCTGGGTTCTAGGAAAAAACTATCGACGGGCTTGGACCTTGTTTTGCTATTAGCGTCCACCAATGGATCGATTGTGGAATGAGCATATTGACGTTTTGACCTTTACTGTTCCGCGGTGATAGGCAGAAGCCACCATGGTCGAAGAGCAGAGAAAATCAGCATAGAAAATCAGCATAAAGTTTAATTGGGGAGACGCTTAGCTTCCCCCCCCCCCCTCATCCTATCCTTCCTACTCATCTACATGGGAAATTAATGGAAGGTGGAAGGTCCCTGTGGCCCAGCCCACTGGATAACCATAGCGTTGTGTTCTGTGGGGTCCAGAGTAGGCCGGTGAGGAGAGACTGAGGTGATCAATATTCTCACTGTCTGTCTCTCTTCCCACAGCTCTCTCAGACCCTGCAGCCAAGGAGAACTGCATGATGCATCTGCTGCGATCTCTGCCGGACCCCAACCTCATAACCTTCCTCATCCTGCTGGAACACCTCAAGAGGTACACACACACACATATCCAAGGGGCAGTGTTATCCCTGTCCGACCTTGACTCCTGATGGGTTCTAAGTGGTTGTTGTTGTTGTTGTTGTTGTAGGGTAGCGGAGAAGGAGCCCGTCAACAAGATGTCGCTTCATAACCTGGCCACCGTGTTTGGCCCCACCCTGCTCAGGCCCTCCGAGTCTGAGATTGCCAAGACCCTGAGCATCACCACCGCCTCCGACATCTGGTCTCACGATGTCATGGCACAGGTACAGCCGTGTGTGTATGTGTGTGTGAGCATGTGTGTTAAATAATATTCCAATCCCTTTGAATAGGAACAAGTTCAAAAGGAATTTTGGAACTGTGTTTGAACTGAAATGGAAATTAATATAGATCCTTTTTTGGGGTTAATAATGAATGTTCTTGGCAAAACCTTTCTCATTCTTTTGGGATGTCACTATTTACCCTGGATTATGTCAAAGCAGCTGTCACTTTTAAAACCTTATTTGATTTTCTCATCCTTCTCTACACAGAGGAAATTGAGTTAGAGAAAAACAATCAAACAAGAGGGTTGATTGAGCCACTTTAAAAAAAAGCTGAAGTTATAAATACATTTGAACAAAATATAGTGCAGAATGAATAATAGATGTTCTTGGCAAGATATCTCCTCATCCTTCTGGGATATCGTTTGAGATAGAAAGGGATTCTTTTCCACAAATGTTTTCACTTGCACCACCGCAATGCAGTCTGAGTTTGACTACAATGTAGTGACTTTCCATGAACAACACTGAGGGTCCACGATTGTTCAGGAGACATGTTTTCAGATTGCCCCTCCCCCGTTTCACCACTGTCGTCGGCTCTCCCAGCTGTTATCCAGGCCACTGGCCGTCCCTTCATCTCGTGGGGGGGATGGACACTTCCTGTTCGCACATTTCTGGGCTGCGTAAACATCGTGCTGCGGTCCATCATCCTAAATGACCACCGTCATGGCGGAGGAACAGGAAGTCATCTCTCTCCATAAGGGATCAAGCCCAGTGTTTGTAATCAAGGCTTATTAAAGCGCTCTGTGTTTACTCTGTCAAGTGGGGAGTTTGTCCAACATCGCACACACACATGGTCCATACCGGCAAACCCTACTAGGAAAAACGAGGGATGTGCGACGAGAGAAGACACAAAACATGACCCTCACAGGTCACATCTGTGAGGGTCCACTTCCATCTTTGTGTGGGTGCCTGCTGGCTCCTGTACTAGATCGTAGAAGAAAGTAGAACATATTACCAAAGAAATTGCACCAGGAAGACTGAAATGAATCCGTTATTAGAAACCGGCAGTTGCGTTCTGGCTGGGTGCGTGTTCCAGTTAGAATGATATAATGGGAATACAAGTGGATTAAAAGCTTTGGGAAAGAACTGAGTGGGAAAAGTAAGTAAGTAGTGTGGCATGCTAAATTCTCTCTCTTGTCCTTTCTCTCTCTCGCTCTCCTTCTTCCTCTCTAGGTCCAGGTGCTGCTGTACTATCTGCAGCACCCCCCAATCTCCTTCGCAGAGCTCAAGCGCAACACGCTCTACTTCTCCACCGACGTCTAACCCCTACCTGGGGCGACGAGGGGGAACCTCCTGGTGCCTCCTCTTTCTAGCAGCCTCTCAATTGTACAGACCCCCCCACACACACACACACACACACACACACACACACACACACACACACACACACACACACACATGCCTCCCCCCTCATGACAAGAGTCAAACAACTTGATGTGTGGAGGAGACACACACACACACACAATTTCCTCAGTCTTTCTAGTCATGTCTGATGGCCCATCCATCCATCCGTCTACACAAACACACGCAAACACAGGCATGCACACTCGTCTCTGTACTGTACATTCATCTGATGGAACTCAAGGAAGCGCGGCTGCGTTCCCGGTTCCATGTTGTCCGTCCGTCCGTCCCCCCCCCCCCCCCCCCCCCCCCCCCGCTGTTTCCGCATTTGACCCGGAGTGGAGCCAACGACCACAGAGTTCCTGTAGGAGAGCCTGCCAAGGCCCGGGGGGGCCACACACGTGTATGTGGCGGAGCCCTGATGATCCAAACGGGTCAAGTCCAGCCCACCGTGTTCCCATTATGAGGCATTTCCTAAACAAATGGCATTTGCGTATTTTACAAAAGAAGAAAAATAGTTTGTTTAAAGGACCACTTGTTATTTTTTTTGTATTTTGTTCTGTCTTTGTGCGCTCTCTGCTGTTGTGCATGTGATGGAGGAGTGTGTGTGTGTGTGTGAGGATGGAGCACATTGTTGGGTGTATATGTGTGTGTTTGTATGAGGACTCTGCAAATCAGGATTTGCCAGGAAGCCATCTTAATAAAGGACTGGCGTTACGATCTTTGAACTGACAAACGAGGGTTTGTCAGTGTACAAAACATGGCTCCCTCTTTTGGTTGTTGGCCAAGTTTGCCCTATTTATTTTAAATATATATATAAATATGTGTGCCTGTACAGTTCTGTGCGACTAGAGTCAAGCTCTAAGGAGTCTGTTTTTTGAAGTTTATTCAGGTAGTGATGTTTTTTAGACTAATTTTCTCAATCACCATGTCCATGGTTGGTAAGCTGTACTGAAAGGATCACAAACCGTTTGAAGTCTGCCAATTGATTTGACATCAGTTTTAAAGAAGAGCACTAGAGGAGACTTGAGGGTAGTGTGGAGGGGGAGACGACGCGTAATGGAACATTAGCATTTTTGTTCTTCTTGTCGTTGCATCGCTAGCCTGTTCCAGATGTTTTACTGCACCGGTATAATCGATGAGATGATTTGTGTAGTTGCCCTCATTGCATGTTCAGCTTGTCAATCAGAAACAGGCGGGTTAACGCAAAGGTAGGTTGACTCCACTCGCTCTTCAGCAGACAAGCAGAGATCCATCACTGCTCCGTGTAAATCCAACCTTTCTGCTGTCAAGCCTGTGACATATCTTAAAGTAAGCACTGCTAGATGAGTACTATTTGATATTTTTAATATAAGAATAAAACAAATTCATACAATGTATTTTACTTTCTTTGAGAAGAAATTCAGTATACTGTATTGAAGCTAAATGTTAATGTGAACTTTTCTTTTTTTAAGTAAAATAAAATGTACCAAAACACTGTCACCATGTGTCTTTGTGCTGAACGGAGGCCGAAACACACTAGCTTGATGCTATAAGAGACTAAGCTAAAACCAAACTGCTAAACATAATTATGTAAATTGTTATTGTATGTTAGAGAATGTCCAAATTTGCTTAAAATAATTAAACAAGCCCAGCCCCCAAATCCCAGTATGGCAATTATCGAATTTGACTTCCACCTTTTAGGCCTACAGAATGTCAAGCTGTATTTTCAGTGCAATCTAGGCCTATAGCTCCCCCTACTGTTGATGTGCTATTCTATTGACCAGATGGGTTCTGTTAGCTATATTCAGAAGTTAGACTTGATTGAGGTTCAAATTATTGAAATACAATCAATTCAAAGAGGTTTTAAATAACACATGGCATGTAACAATGGACTTTTGGTTTATCTGCTTTCTGAGGTAAAATTATTGATCTTAATAGAAAGCTAGCTGTGGACACATTGGATGTTAAATATTGGTTACGCAATTTCAGCAGGGTAGTGTACTAAATCCAAACAAACCACACAAGTTAACACATATGTATAATAGCAGTTTCAAGATGTACATTGACATTTGCAAATCAGGGAGAAGACTGATACAACTTTATCCACATATGAAATTCACAATTCCAATATGCTACTTGAAAACAAACTGTTTTTAGACAGACATTAATTGCAGGCTAAATGTAAGACCATTATCGTTTTTCATCCGCTCGTGTAGTCATATTTAATTGTGTAAATGGTCCAACTGATTCATTCACATATATATTAACATATCAAAGTGGTCAAAGTTGAAAGACATCAGTGAAACGATGCCAGACTACTCTCTGGACCATCATAGGGCAACCACTGCACAACACAGTGTGCAAACTAAAACACAGAACCTTTGAAAAAAAAAAATCTTCCAATCAGAAGTCTGCATGAAGTGATGACAGGCTTTGATCTGATCTGATCCTCCTCTTCCTGTGTATCAGTCCTCATCCACAGTGAGATTTGTACAAGGTGAGAACCATGGTCAGATCTTCATCCTGGTGTTGGATGCTTGTTCATGGCTTTGGGGCAGAATGAAAACGTCCATAGAGTCCCAAGTCTCTGGTCACAGCTCGATCTCACCGCAGGTAATACTCGATGGCTGCAGAGAACGCAGCGAACCCTCCACACCCCAGCACTCCTGCCTTCAGCCCGGCTGGGTAACGCACGCACACAAACAAACAAATACCACGGGTGTTAAAAAATTAACACATACAAACGTAGTTCAGAGCGAGAGGGAAAGGAAATTCTTACCACGGAATCCTATGACTCCCCCGGTCACACAGCCGCTGTAGACTGCGTTCTTCCAGTCCGATTGTCCCCTGTACTGTAAGGAGCAACGTTGAAGAACCATATATGAATAGAATTGGGAAATGTAATGGATACGATCTGTCTCTTTATTATTATGATGATTACATTTCAGGAAAATGTGCAAAGGTGTCTTCATAATGCAATTGTTTTTCCATCATGTCCCCTGCAAGATGTTATACATGAGGGCATTCAGTTGTAAAGATTGTAGGCCTATATCTGGAGTACAGCCACAACGACGCCCCAACTAGACATGATAGAAACATACTGATGATATGATGCAGAGCAACAACATGGTACCAACTAAACATAAACAACATGGAGGTAACATACTGATTCTATGACGCATTCTGTGCATGAGAACATGGCGCCCACAATAGCGAAGTTCTTGGCGTATGACATCCCTCTCTGGCCCATGTCTTTGAGGACCTCCCGTGCCGTTGGGGTTCTCATGGGGTCCTTGGGGTCAAAGCCCACGTTTGTGTCGATGCCAGCTGTGAACACACCAAAAGCTCCACCGAGGACGAATCCTGTGCAATGAAAAATAAAAAGAATCAAATGTTGCCGAGGGATTAGCGCTGTCTTGAATGCCTATGTATTTGTAAGAGTCTAATGACTTCGTCTCTTGCAATGTTTGAGCCTGACATTTACTGCATCAAACGTTTTGTTTTTTTACTAAATAGAGTGGACTTGACATTTCAGATTTCACGGAGTCTTGCTTTGTATTTGACTGCCTGTCTACACGAATCCATTGCATGTCTGACATTTGGTTGAGGCTCGATGAAGACATTGAGAATAAAGTACAAGCTAAGGCACCACCAGCTACATGCCGAGCGACATATCCAGGCAATGTAAAAAAACATATGTGAAATGAAAACGTTTTATTTTATACTGAATGTAGCCCATACCTCCAACACACGCTAGAACTGCCTTAAAGGTACAGCTCTCCATTGCTCGCTCGATCATCTTCTGCTCGTCGCTTTTATAAGGAACTGGAAGTCCTGCCATGACGGCTGGATTAAGATCTTTTATCGGCTTCCTGTCGCCGATAAGATGATCCAGAATCATACTGTACTGGAAATGTTGAACATCAACATTGGAACTAGTAGGGCTTGAACCTTGAGCGCTGGAAGCAGGAACACCCGAGGACGCGGCCATGTTTTCCGATGAAAGGGGTTTAGGTATATACAGTCAACTATTAAATCGAGTAGATTCTTTAAATGTAAGGTCTGGAACAG
The DNA here is from genome assembly GCA_026745465.1 of Lota lota. Lineage (NCBI taxonomy): Eukaryota > Metazoa > Chordata > Actinopteri > Gadiformes > Lotidae > Lota > Lota lota. The sequence goes on along the minus strand of JACYXH010000310.1, from coordinate 856,470 downwards.
AAACCTGAAAAACAGAAAGAAATATCTATGCTATCACAGTATAATACATATATACTGTACAGTGATATATTCTAAATAATATATTACACAAATAAAGTAATTATTTTATATACAAGTGTTAGTGTTCGTGTTAGCACATTCGCCAAATATTCACAGCCCTTAGTTGGCATAGCTTTATTTATAGATATCGATTAAGTAAATCGTGTACACAATTTTAAGATGTTAGTGAATTAACCATTATTTATTTTATAGTTTTTCATATTTGTAAATAACATCTACGATGTAGATAAAGAAAACTACAGAACCCAGAGTTCACCACGGACAATGCACCAAACTCACGGGCTCCATCTACTGGCTCGTGCTGTAATTAGCCGATACTTGTCTGACACGCGACAGGCGCGAGCATCCTGTAGCAACAGCAGTGGAGCCGCAATATCGAAAAGGTAAGGTGCCGAACAAACTTTTATCCCCGGCGTACTTTTAGTTCCTACGACAAATTATATAATTAATTTGACAGCGTGACAAGTGAATATTTTGTACTCACAAGCATTTCGGTGTGTCAATTTTAGAGAAGATGTCAGAGACTCGTTTTTGCCCGTTACGGCTTGGCTATCTTTACCAGACTGACGGCTGCTTGCCTTTGGCATTAGCCGAACGGTTTGGCAACTTTATACAAATGCCTGTGTAAGTCAACCTTATTGTACGTCAAATTCAATTGGCTATACTTAATTCAAGGATATGCATTGTTGTTATGTTTATTTACAGTCGTGTGCCTCGGTCAGGTTGAGTGCGTTTAATGATGCATGTAGGTCCGCGGCTACCGTTTCTCTAGGAAGTCCAGTATGTGGAAAGGTTTGGCAGGCACGACGCATTCCACGTTTATTTATTATGCACCTATATCAATACACCATCTATGGCGGAAACGTGTATTGTAAAATCATTAGAAAACCAATATGTTCGTGGTAAATGGTCATGTGTTACTGTTGTCATTGTCCAACTGCCAAACTTGAGTTGATGAACGAGTAGCTGGTTTCTTCCTATCAATATAGTGAGCTCATTTATGCCATGCTCTTTGAACAGCGACTTGAACGAATACTGGTAGACTCACGAAGTATATGCATCCAAAGTTGGTCCCAAATAATCGTGCCGTTGTTTTGAAATTGGTATTTCATATTGCCAGCGGCTAGTTTCCAATGCACTGCATTATTCCGCATCAAAAGACAGGCATTACTTGACGGGTCCTACGTGAAACTTTAAACACTTGTAGTTCCGTATGTTAGGCTCCTACAATAATCTCGCAGCAATCAGTTATAAACTCTATTTGACTAAGCTACAGAAGGTACATTGACTACATTTACTGCGCATCAATTGCCGCTAGTTAAATATCTTTCATTTTGTGGTGCTTTAAACGTCTCCAATTTTGCCTGGATCTGCTGTATCCTAATTGTGAGGCCAATAATGACAAAATGAACGGTTGAGTTCATAGTTGTAGACGTTTTAGTCATAACCTGGTGTATCATTTGTAAACCCAGCAGATAATAATATAGGAATTATTGGCAAACACAATAGGAACAAAGGAGACGTCCTACTTTAAATAGTCTTATTCTCCAAAATAAAAGATTAAATGCGAAATGGCCTGCGTTTAGCTACCACAATTGTGAATGTTTTAGGTAATAACACCTTATATTTTTGACTAGCAAGCAAGCCTATACCAGATGGAAACGGTACTATAACTTTTTTGTTGGCTGATAATCTGAGCTGAGTTGAGAACTGGTTGACCCAGACAGAATGGAACACACATGCAGTATGGTCAGCCAGTCAAGAGTAGGCTTCTGCATAAGACGGATCGTTAGTATTCACAATCTAGAAAATAGCCGTGACAGCCGTTATTTTATCTTGTTGTTTGCCATTCCTATTTTGCTAGTGAAGATGGGAAAGCAGGTAGGGTAAAACAATAAGTATTTTGTGACATCATTTATTTATAATTAGAAACTGGGCCCCTGTTAGTGTTTTTCATAAAAACATGTTTTTTTTTTTATAGCACTGTATTTGTCATTGAAGGCAGGCCATATGCACCTTTGCATTCTGTTCCCTTGTGTGTCCTCAGGAGGTGGCAGCAGCTGTGTATTTACTTCCAGGTCCATAACTTGTCCTAAACCTGAACTGTTATAGTGTCCTCATAAGGCTGCAGGAGTGTGCCCACCTCCAGGTCATTTCATTGGTCCTCTCCTCAGTGTCCTCATAAGGCTGCAGGAGTGTGTCCACTTCCATGTCCTTTCATTGGTCCTCTCCTCAGTGTCCTCATAAGGCTGCAGGATGTGTCCACCTCCATGTCCTTTCATTGGTCCTCTGATCAGTTTCCTCGTAAGGATGAGGAGTGTGTCCACCTCCAGGTCCTTTCATTGGTCCTCTGATCAGTTTCCTCGTAAGGTCGCAGGATTGTGTCCACCTCCAGTTCCTTTCATTGGTCCTCTCCTCAGTGTCTTCATAAGGTTGCAGGAGTGTGTCCACCTCCAGGTCTTTTCATTGGTCCTCTCCTCAGTGTCCTCATAAGGCTGCAGGAGTGTGTCCACCTCCAGGTCTTTTCATTGGTCCTCTCCTCAGTGTCCTCATAAGGCTGCAGAAGTGTGTCCACCTCAGGTCCTTTCACCGCTACTCAGTGCTGTTCTCATCTGACCAGCTCATTATACATCCAGTCACCATCAGAGTTGGACCCTGGCAATAGCAAGGCACGAATACACAGAAAGTTGTTCTCCTACCGAGCATTGATTATTCGATTTAAATTGTGAACAAACTGACTTTTTTAATGTAACTTGAATTACTTTTCCGCAGCATGAATTTGTAGTTTCTCAAGAGTATAACTATGCTGCGTCATCATTTCAGGACAACTAGGTCGCTCATATCAACAGGACTAGGAGGTTGTGTGCTCTTCCACCTCGTCCTACATCCATCCCTTTCATCTAGTGAGAGTGGTTATCTAACTACTCTTATCGTGAGCTGAAGGAAATCACGCTAGTCTTCGTAGGTATGATCGTATGAAAGACGACAAGGAATGACATTTAGGCGTCTGTCTGTCTGTCTGCCTGTCAACTTTGCATAGTTTTGTCTAGTGAAAGGAGTTGAAGAGAGCTGTTAGAAAGCTGTTATCTCTTCAAAAGTGGAGGTCTGGCTAGGATTGCAGTGGACTGGCATGTCCGTTGGGCCACAGGAGGAGCCCCTAATTACACAGATAAGGACAATTAAGAATGAGGAAGGAGCAGTCGACAGAGTGGTGGCACCTTTGTTCCCGGCGAAAGGGAAAGGCTATTCATTGGCTATCGTCAGGTCCAATTCGTGTTACATTATTCTTAATGTAACACGAATGTAGCACAGTATGTATGTATGTATGTATGTAGCACAGTACAATCATTTTTAACACTTCAGATGAATGAAAGGATCTTGTATCAGCACTCAAATAAAAACCTTTACCAGCCCAATTTAATTTCATTCCATTTCTCTATCCCGCATCATTGGTCAAATGTTTAGTTTTGAAGTCACAACAATATTCTTATCAAATGTCCCAGTGACAGCTGGTATACTTGTGAATAATCCCACCCACATTCACTAACTATAGGGAATGTTGCCATTTCTATAAATGGCCTATCTAGGCCGAGTCATTTTTGTCAAAGTCACTGCAGAGATGGTGTCTTTGAACATTAATGTCCCACTTACACAGCCTTTGCTTGAGTGTTTACATTAGTCATAGCTCAGTCATTATTAATCCTTGTTTTTGATTTTTCTGATTCAAGGATTTTGAGACAAAGTTTAAGTCAGGTTTATATTTAAAGGCCTTTAATTACAGGGGTTCACAGGTCCACATTAAATGCGCAAGATGAACTTGATCTAACATTGGGTGATAGTATCTCATGTGCTACCGGGGGTGAACAGGACAAGCTAGTTTACAGATGACGTCTACTCTGCACATGTGTGGGAGTGCCAGAAAAGACATGCATATAACAAGAGTTGATAGATGTATGACCATTGTTTATTTCCTTTCTGTCTGTCTGTCAACACCCAGACATTCAACAACACCAACCATAGTGCCTCATCAAAAAAAAGCTCTCATTCCAGAAGCTTGTGTGTGAGGTGCACAAATGTCACAGAACGCTCCTCTTAAATTAGTCTTCATACATTGCCATTGTTTAATTTTGATTATCCTCAGACACTCATGCAGACACTCTCATAGACTACAGCCAGTGTTTCTATGGAAGCCACCCACTCTGAACATGCAGAGAGAGGGCCCATGTGAAGTCGCTATGCCATGGCTCTGACTTGTGAATGTTTATCAGCGATGAACTTTGACACTGACAAAACAGGAAGCTGAGCCCACATGGGAGCCTGTCTCTGAGAAGAATACGTGGAGGCGTTACACTTATTAAATATAGATGCTGTGGCTTTCACTTCCTTAATGTTGATCCAGGAAAAGCATTGGAATATGAAAATAGTTGGTTGATATTTTAGTGGTTGGGGTGCTTGACTCCCATTCGGAAGATTCTGGAATCAAAACTAAATGTCAAAAGTCTACCTGTAGGCATCCCTGGGCAAGAAACCTAATCCCACCTGTTCATTAATTACACGTATCTAAAAAACTACTTTGAATACACTTTGACTCGCTGTGGGGTGCTGATTTATGCTGACTCCCTCGTCTGGAAGCTCTTTCATATTCGGGTGCTGTGAGGTAGTTATGCTGTGTGGAGCTGCATAATTCAGAACAGACCACCGGCAGTCAGGAGAGAGCTTTTCATTGCTAATACTGATCCACGTATCTACCCATCACAGAGTACGATTTATGTGTGACATTAATATATGACTGGAAATATTCTGATTCCTGCTAAAACCCCGATTTGAAACAGGGATTTTTGCCAACATCCGCTTCCAGTATGTGCATCGGTGTCATTTTCCAGGCTTTGGCCAAAACAGACATTAAAGTGGGTCACACAACAGACCATGTTACCCATTTTTCTTTAAACAGAACAAGACCTCAACCGGAAGTCAAAGTAATAGAATGCATTTTAAGTGCAGCACATTGTCTGGCCACAACGTTCCTCATTTTAACTGCCACTGTGTTCTCTGGGGATCAGTGTCCTGGTGCGTACTGGTTTCATATCTCCCCAGTGTGAAGGGGAACTCAGAGGGAGAGCACAGCCTTTCTCTCTGCATGGTGCTCATAGCCTAATCCATCACACTTCCTCTTGTACTTAGACCCAGCTAAAGAGTTTGCACACCACATCACTTCCCTACATCCAGATGCTGCACAGATGCTTGAGAGCTGCTGACGTGGTCATACCGACACATTAAATGTATAACACAAGCATTAACACATTCTTGATTTTTACGTTTCACGTGTCTGTACTGTTGGAACCTTTGAGAAGTAAAAGAAATGGGCTATCTATAGTCTATTCTAGTCTATTTTAGAACAGAAAAAACAATTACACCTCCCCCTTTCCTCCATGTGTATCTATACCAATATTTCTTAGGGATTTGGCTCCTATTAGGGATAATATAAGGAACTCACTGTTAATGGTATCTGATATTGGTCTGATAAACATTCAGAGATCCTCAAGAAACATGAGACATGGTCAAAAGAGACAACATTTGGTCAACACTGTTTGGGACATGTTTGAAGATCCAAATGCTTAGAGTTTTGTAGGCTAATCGTAAAGGGACAATGGAAAAAAAATGGATTCCTAGCAGGTCAGTTATATTATTAACTGCTATGTTTCTTAGAATGTTTCTATAGCAACCTATGGCTGCCATATGCAGTCACCTCTCCAAGCAACTGTCACCTACAACTGTATTAATTAATTAATTACAAGAGAGGTTGTCTTTCATGTAATTGTTTGAAAGCTAATTGGCAGTAACCCTGCCTGTCTGGCTTTCATGTTTATTAGCTTACCACAATGGTGTGTACTTTAGAGCTGGTTTTAGTCAAACCTCAATTCCCATAAAGATGTTCACTGCAATACCATGTTTGTGTACCATGTCAGCATTTTTGTTTTCTGGACTGGGGTAAATCTGTCCCTGTTCACCCCTCACCATTACTTTGGTTGAAGTTGTCCTTGTGTTTCAACGAGATAGAATCTGCTTTGGGCTGTTTCAGTTATTTAGACTAATATATCTTTCATTAAATATACACACAGTGTCTTATGTGTGACCTTAAAGTTGCTATCTTGATGATTTCCGTTTCCTTCTCTTTATCCACACCTATGGCAATATTGCAGGTGTGTATTTGGACCACACTTCCCAGTTATCCAAACAGTGTTGCCTGTGTGACGTCAGTCAGTAAGCAGTTGGTTTACTGGCAACGCTAGCAGAGACCAGAAAACAACAGTATGCTGCTTCACCCACAAGTTAGTTGAAGAGCGAGTCTGTAGCATTAGCTCCGCCTACCCTCTATGGCAGAACCACTGCTGGGTGACGCTGGGTCACTAACCAAGCGTTTTTCATGATTTTTCCCAGGAATGTCGTCACCAACACCCAGTTCGTAACATTCTTAATACTGTAAATGTAAGGGCTTTCGTCAGTGGGCCGTAGACTCAATCCCCATTGGGTTACCTCATTAGACAATAGTTAGTGACTTAAAGGTAGGTTAGGCAATTTGGAGAAACCAGATAGAGTAAGCGTGATTTGGAAAGTATCCAACCGAAGAAATCCCACCCCTTCAGGCCACCCTCCAAAGCCACTCCCCCAAAACAGGTGGCTAGCTCGCTAGCCTTGGCAATAGATCTGCCTAGCATTGTGGAAGACTGATCATGCGCAATGAGTACTTACAGGAAGCCAGGTAGGTAGGTAGACACAGGCAACCCATCCAATCATTTGGCTGAATAAATAAACTGCCTACCCTACCTTTTTAACTGACATTTATTTACATCTTTACATCTTTGAGAATACAATAACAAGCAAAAGTTAAATCCATTTACACAGAATCCTTAATCTAGTGTGAAATTGTCATGTTTGCCTTGAAATAGCCTCATATTTTCAATTATACTGGGTTCATTGGGTTGGGAAGAAGAAATCAGTAAACTAATAGTTACACATGGTGTACACATTACATGTCTAGCTTAATTTGCAGGACCTATGTCCTGTTATTGTATTTATCTACACTATAACAGTGTTGTGATCAATAACAATAACTATCAATAACAGAAGAAGAAACGGGGTGTCCATCAAAGATGGAGAATGTTACGATTTGATTGCACAAAAACGCTACCTAAAACTCTTGTTTTCAATTTAACCTAATTTTTTTGCAATACATCTCTGCGAAAGAATCGCAATATATAACTATATACTAGATATTGAATTGTGCCCCTTGTATCGTGATGTGTATCCTAGCGGTAGTTTCTTGTCAATGCCCACCCCCAGGTAATATGAGAATTGTGTGTGTGTTTTGCATGAATGGAAAACAGTATTATATTATTGAATGTTTTTTTCACCTATGCTCACCTTGTTAATCATCATTACTGAAAGAAAGCTGTCAATGTTGCCATGGCAGTAAGTGTTTCCAAGGCAACAGGTTTGATGGTTTGGCTCTATTATTGAGAAATAAATAATAGTATTGGATACATTTGAATGTATTTCTAGAACAAATGTTACATTTGACCCAACTGAAAGACAAATAATCTATTTTTGAATCAAAGGAATAGCAGAATGAAACAGGCTAGGCTAATTTTCTGTCACTTTCGGTTTGAATCCCTGTCGTTGCACTTTATTTTTACTTCTATGCTTGTGGAGACTCTGACTCAGTGCTGCTTCCTGTACAGAGGAGGAGATGGGGGGTGGGAGGGAGGAGGAAACACTTAAGATGTCTCATGTGTTTGCCTTCCATGTTAGTGTATCATCCCTAAGGATTACAGTATCGAACCAGCCAGTCTGGTCCAGCATGATGTATCTTCTCCCCTGCTTCCGATATCCACTAATCTTTATGGCAGTCCATTATTTATTAATGCCTGACCAGACTCTGACCCAAAGGTCTGCTATTTCTCACCTCTAGTAGCCTCTGAAAACAATATAGTGTCCATTTGGAAGAAATTTGTGTATTACTATTATTTATTTTATTTAGAAACATAAGGTTGAGGCTAGTCACAATTTATATTACATACATTTGGGCTATGCATTGTATGATGCTGTGGCTCTCATTATATGATTATCATTGTAGGATTGTATGGTAAGCCATGCTGTTAATCAGAAGTCCACCAATAACCATCTGGCATTCAGGTGGGCACAGCTACCACAGCAAGGCTAATTGAAACAAATAAGTATCGGGTGCCCTGCACCACACAAATGTCTTGCATACGTCCTGTCTATTTGCAGTTTATTTTTTTCCACTTTTGTGGTGGTGCTGGGGTGTGGTCAGGGTAAAGTTCTTGGTTTACCATTCAGTCCAAACTGAGGCCTGTTAGATCTGAGCCCCAAGACCAGTGTGCCTCTCTGCCCACTCACTCATGTCTCTGGCATGCTGAACGCTGTGGGATACAAATTAAAACAGTTGGGAAGTGCAGAAAGCGAAAGGCCTTTTCCACAGATTTCCCACCCGCTTGTTGAGAAAAGAGTTAGTGGGACAGGGTGCTTTTGTCTGCATTGTTGGCTATTGTTTAGATTGGAGCAGCCATGGTTCTTGCCCCAAGCCATGGACTAATTTTCACCTCGTCTGAGACATACAGCCAGAGGCAGTTTTAAACAAGTTGTTGAAGTGCCACAGTTCTTTACCTCATACTGACTAGGCTTTAAACAAACAAACACAACAAATATAATGGTTGTGACCGATTGTGTTGCCAAAAAAACACACAGCACACGCATGATTCAAGTCACAATCAGATGACAAGCTGCATAAAGTCAAGTAACCTCCTGATTCAAACAAAAATAGCCATGTCATGTTAGGATAAAATAAGCATTTGTCTGTAGTCTGTGTCTCCTGCTGCACCAGCTGCCGCATTCTAACAAACGAGAGCCCAACTCTTCTGCTCCCTTTTTTCTTGGCTTTCTGCTCTTAATGAGTAAGACAAACCTTGGAAAAGCAGTAAGCGAATAGAGAAAGAAACCTGTCCATGGCTAGAGCCATTTCACCTTCTTCCTCTGTCTGTCTGTCAGTCAGTCAGAGGTATAGAGTGGTAACTGTTCCTGGTTCTTGGGGTGTTCTCCTTTAACTGTGTTTGACAGACAAACTCTACTGACTTGTTCTGAATGCTAATGGGAGATCTATATGTTGTCTGGGGCAACCAGTGGGTGCAGAAGCACTCAGAAACATCTGATTCCAAACACGTGAGTTTTCTTCTGTCTCTCACGGTCTCTGCCTGTAGCTACACTGCAATTCTGGACTATAACATTTTTATCTCAGAGTGAACGGATTGAAATATGAACTACTTGGATTATTGCATGTTATGAAGAAGGTTAAATGCATTTAGTCCATGGGTTACAATGCCCACAGCAATTAGAAAACTGAATACACCAGGGTTAGCTTTTTTATCTCCTTTTGGCATCCTGTTAGTCCATTTTAGTGTATTATTCTATATGCTCTGAGCTCACATAGTCTTCTGTTGAAGTGGCTTATGAGTAGTTCCATTGTCTTTGCACAACAGGAACACATCAGAGGATATGATGAAGCACGTGGCATTCATACCAGGTTCTTTCAGCCTCGGTCACCTGAAGAAAAACCTACTTGCTGAATCAACCTCATTGGTGCTCCTATTGGCTAGTTGTCATAATGGATAAGAGGTGGACCTTCTCAATGTAAAGCCACTGTGAATCCAAGCTAGGCTTATCTCTTACACATCATAATAGATTATTTTAAGGCGTTGATGATTAATTATGTGACGCACTGTTTACTTACATTGAGTGTGAATTTGTTTCTAATGTGAATATAAATAAAATGGCTTTGTCTTCAATCAGATGATTCATTTGTAATGAATTAGCAAAAGTGCAGTGCCATACAACACCACATTGTATGTGGCTTGAAATCGGTAAGGAAGTAGAGCATTGCCTCATCTATGTGCACCATTTCCTGATTATTGTGACTGTCTGACAGCCAGACATGCTAATGTTCTGCTATGCAAATCGTGCAACTTTTTATTCAGCAACATAGATAGAGATATGATCCATTTGTTTCCTGTTGAAGCCAGGCAGTGAGGTCCTCTCCTATTCTGTGATTTGCATACAAAGACAGAACTAGTGATGGTGTCACTGTACCAACCAAGATAATTATGCTTTGGTGAAAGGTCAGCAAATGGGTAGGAGATGCTGAAAGCTATGCAAACATAACAGCATAAAGTATGCTGCTGATCCTCTAACTTATTTGTGGTGGCTGTGGTGAGCCGGGATGGGCAGGGCAACAAAAGGCTGTGGAAGGAAAGCTGTGTTTGCTCTGGACTTTGTAGTGGTAGTGGCTGGTGGTTATTTTAGTTTTGGGCTCAATGTCTTTCTTAGGTTTAGTGTTTGAGTGCATGTCAAACCTCTACATTGTAATTTGGAGCTCTTTATTTTGACTTGGAAGTGTATTTATTTTTATTTTTTAAAGGCGTTTTCCAGTGTTTTATTTTCGGGGTAAATAACACATTACGTTATTTTGGCTGCTTTTCGTGTTTTCTCTAGGGGGGTAGGTAGTTTTCTACCTCCACCCCTAGAGAGCATTGAGAGTAAGTTACTTGGAACTTAACATTTTTAAGAATGTTCAACCAGGTTCTGTTGTAGAAAGCCTAGCCACCACAACACAAACTATTTATATTAAATGTAGATAAGACTTGGGTAAATTGCCATAGTGGGTCTACACTGACTTGATTTGTTTTTGTGAAGTTTCACCTTTTTAGCATCACTGTTAATCTTGGGTTGCATCTCATTATCTTCTCACTGGGTTCATAGATTTGATTATTAGAGTGATTTGCTTGATTTGGTCCCAAACTGATGAGCATAATGTTGGTTGATCCTCAGAGTCCTTGCTTCCTCTGTCACTTCTTAGCGGCTTAGTTTCACCAGCCACGTAGATCTCGGAGTCGTTCACTCCACTGCTCTGCTTTAAAAAGCACCAATGTAATTACACCGGCGAACAAGCCAATAGTTTGGGTTGCGGTGACTATAAATCATATTCTGCTTTCTAACTTACAGGGCACGTTCCGACTTTTAAGTTTATATTTGTACTTTTTTTAAAGATGTATCCAGTTTCATTACTTGACATGTAGTGTTTAACCGTACATGGATATAATTCCTGCTACAGTGAGAAATGATAATAGGATGTCAGTGCCATTAGCGGCGTCTCTTTCATTTCTGCATGTGCATGCACGTTGAGTCGAAAAGGAACTAGGCTCTCTTCCTGTCTAAGACTTTCTGGTTTGTCTTAAGTAGGACGTTGTGAAGTGGCCTAAAATGGAACAGCACTGCACTCCTGAGAAAAGTATTCTAGCTGCAGATGAACAGGAAGAGGTCATCTCTTTGCAAAGACCACTGTGATGTGTCAGTGAATAGCTGTTGGAAGTGACTCTTTTTTTGCACATGCTATTTAAATCTTAAAGATGCCTTTACCCTTTCTGCTCATATCTAGGAAATACAAAAAAAATCTATAAACCACGTTGGATTAAAGTGTCTGGTAAATAATCAGTTATCCTACAATGTGATTTCAATTAAAGATGTTCTACCAGCGTTCCCTGTGAGGACATAATGGTGCCAAGTGAAAAGACGTTTCAAGCAAATGATGTGAGAGATTATCGGCCTGCCTTTATTTACTTACTGTTTTACACAGTGGGTAAACAAAGGTGTCAACTACAATAAATGCATCTTCCCAGCAAGGGAAGGCTATTTCTAAGTCAAAGAAGAATGTACATTCACCTTGTAGGTTAGCTAATGTTGCATCTTCTGTTTCCTTCATTCTTCTTTAAGTGTACTTAAACTTATGAACTTGGACTCATGAAACACTTATGGACACCGCAAAATAACAACAATCTCTGCAGGCAAAGGAGTCCTTAATTATATCAGTTGGAAGGGATCTGGGATGAGTTAATAAGAAGCTTGAACAAGCAGTACAGTAGTAGACTAGAAGCACAGCCAGGTGACGGTCACAGGATCCTGCCTTCATCAAATGCTGTGCCAGTGGACACACACACACACACACACACACACACACACACACACACACACACACACACACACACACACACACACACACACACACACACACACACACAGTAATGACTAGTATGTTCTTTATTAGAAAGACTGTCAGGGCTTCATTAACCCTCAAAAATAAAATGTACAAAGATTTCAACAGTCTTTTAAGTGCTTCTAGGCACACGTAAAGCTTAGTGTCATATGCTTCTTTTAACTTTTTACTGAATGTAAAGGACAGAATATTTGTTTTATTTTTTAGTCAGGAGAAGAGTGGATGACAAAACCATCCAGCCAGGCGACCCGGCCCCAGAGCCGTCCCCATTTACTGCCTGTAAGAGGCTACAGCCCCATTAATAGGGCCTATTTTACACAGCATGTGGCTGAAGATACTGTAACCCCAGCATCACCTCTGCTTTTTGAATCAATGAGTCGGTCAGTCTTAAGGAACCTTGTGGGCGGCTCATTATGGTCCCAGCGGAGGCTCTTCCCGCTTCCTGCACTCGCTCTCTCTCTCGTTTTTTCTCGTTCTTTCTCTCCCACTAAAGTAGATCACCTCCTCGAGGACACTGTACATATTTACAAGTCTTAATGCGTCTAACTTCTGGTTGTACTACCAGTGGTTTTGATGTATTGGCTAGTCCCTTCTCCAGTAGCTCCAGGCGGTGGTGGTGCCTGAAGTAGTTCTATTTTTTCGTTGGCAATGATCCTAGTATTCCTAGTATTCATTGATCTTAGCAAGGGTATTGCTCTTGGCATTTGCATGGCCTTATTTCGTTTTTGCGGGTATTTAAAGTGACTAAACTAGCCAGTTGTGAACTGACTACTACTAAGAGCTGTTAGACCAATGATCATAAATTTAAAGTGCATAAAGGGTAAAAATGTCTTAACTCAAATGGCTCTTTATCTTACTTTGACTCTTGTTGTGTCCAGGTGTAAGTAGCAGACAAACTGCTATGTTGAAAGGGGGTGCCACCAAGGTGGGGCTGCCCAAGCCAGGGCCCCAAGAGAGGGCCAGACATGCGTCCATTCCTTCCCACTCCACCACATTCTCCAGCTCCCTAAGGACCTCCAGGTCTTCCAACACGCTGGCCTCAGACCTGCGCCTCAGCAGGGTAAGTGACGATAAAGTACCCTACATACACCACCATATGTATTATGGTTTATATTGAATTGATATTAGGTTGATGCTATAAAATGGACGCTTGTAGAAACTAGAATAGTGAATGTATCCGCTCTAGAATTTCCTACAAATTCCTCTCTACTTTTGTGAGTAAGTGATCTACTCCTTCCCAGCCTACAGTGCACTGTGTGGCCTTACTACCAGATGTGTGTTGTGTGTTGCAGCTGAAGAGAGCCAGTAGCGACGATGCCCTGGCCAAGCCTGCGCTGGGAGCAGCCGCCTCCAGGATGAGGAAGACCGTCACAACTGGAGCTATCTCAGACCTGCCAGAGGCCCGCCCCCGGACCCTGACTGGTAGGCCCAACAACCAATCACAGAGAGTCATGTGATCCTGTGCCCCACACACCATCTTCACCTTCTTTGACTTTTGTATTATACGGACACAGGACATTTTTATGGTCACTGATTATGAAATATTATGACTGGGTGGTGGCGGGGGTTGATGTGTTCATACTACTGAATGATGAGATGACTTTGAACAGTGGACTCTGCTGAATGCGTCATCAGTTTAATGTTTGTGAATCCCTTTGTATTGTTTGATCTTGACCAGTTATCAAAGAAAATTGTGAACGACAGTGATCATAAATCCAGTCAGAGAATTGTTTATAGTGTAGTATCCAATGATCGATTTCATGTCTCCATATTTATATGAAAATGAATGTTGAAGAAATTATAGAAATATACTGTATTTATATAGTGCCAGCATATCATTTTACGTCAGCAAAGACTAGCCACACTAACAATGAATGGCCACTAGAGGGCCACAGAGCATCAGCAGCTCTTATCCCACAGATGGTCATTCTAAATTACTTGCTCACATTTTATTTTTTCTTACTGTATGTAAGGGTGTGCAGGTGCCTAGGGGGTTGTGCCATATCTTTTGAATTTCCTGCATTCATTGTCTGCTATTGCGACTGGGAAAATCAGCCTTGGATATGGAAGCAAAGTGGAAAATATGAGGGATCTCTTTTCTGATACAAGGAATGGAATGGGATGGATTTACCTTAATTTGTCCCATACTCTCATTCTGTGCATGTGGGTTGTTTGGTGTAGTTGTGTAATGAGTTTGAGAATCCTGTTTGACAAAATACCTCAATCTATTGAATAAGCTATTGAATTCTAAGAAATACAAGACAAATTTTATCATGTGTGAAGAAAGGGATAATATTTTCAAATATGAACCAAGTTAATATCTCAAATAAAAACTGGGGCCCCTAATGATGCCAGAGACTTGCTTCCACACCTTTTCCTTTTAGCACATTTAGGGACCTTTTTAAACATTCACAAAAGTAATTCCTTAGTCATTTAGTATTCATTTTGTATCTACAAGAATCGTATTGGGGAAATGTCAGGATTCCATTAATCATTTCAGTTCACTTGCTATTAAAATAGTTTGTGTGCATATTGAATGAAGAGCCTCTCAATCTACAGTCTTTTATGTGTCTGTGCGTGCCTGTGCACATTGCGATTGTCTGATCATGTCTCTATTTGTTGGTACAGGTTTGGCAAGATTGGTATTATGCACGTTCACCAAAAATATTTTGTGTGACATGATGGAGTCAGGCACTTCTTTTATGTCTTCAGTTTTGTGCATGAATAGCAGAGGTAGGGTGGAGCTAGGCATTAATATGGTCACCTGACACATTATTTGTGTTTCTAAAGCAATTAACTTTATAACACCATGCACTCTTTTGTAATAAGGCGGACTGTCACAGTCGTTATCTTCTAATACAAGAGAGTACTGCTTCATATGCGTGTTGTGAAAAAAAATCTACATTAATTGTGGAAACGTTGTACCACTGACATAATTTAAGTGTGTTGACATATTTCCCCCAATCAACAAAGAAAAAGTGATTTGCCATGCTGTGTAATTCTTACAATAAATTGTATTACTCCGGAAAGTATCCTTACATTTATGCGATTGGTGTAATTGGCATTATGCTACTAATGAAGCAGTTCATTCAAGCGTACATCAGACAAATATGCTTGTTGATAAAGGGAGGAATGTTTGCATTAGTTGTATTATTCACAATATGTAGTTGTAGAGTCCCCTCTGACACTGAGATAAATGTTTGTGTGCTGTATTTCAGCAAGGTTCCTCTTCAAAGGGCTGTTGGTTCAAGCATCACAAATTGATTTTCTGCACCAAAGCAGTCTTTTCTTTTTCTCATTTTGTTCCTCTCTTCCTCTCTCCAAGTTCTCCAACGTAACCCATATGAAAGGCTGCCATTGAACGAGGGTTCCTAATTAGCAAACATGGCACTTTTTAAGCATACTCACACCCAAGGATACAAACAACCCTACTTTGTATCAAACCCAATTAATAAATGATTGTGACAGCACTTGGTCTGCCCTACTTTTGGTGGTTCGCCCACTATTGGCTAGCCAAGCAGAATTTGGTGTCAGTGTTTAATAAATGTATCCAAAGCAGTGTCACTTTAAAGACGTGCGCAATGTAATGATTGCGGTTTTAACACACACGTACACACATGTACACACATGCACACACTCTCTCACAAGGCAGTGATTGGCAAACGACAATAAGCCTTTTATGAAAAAGCGCTTTTGCATGCAGGATCCCTGCTTTAGCCACCAGTATCTGAGGCAGAATGTGTAGCCCCCAAAGCAGGGTCACAGTCATTATCATTAAGCAGGCCAGGTGGCTTTGGTTTTCTCGTTAACGCCCCATTACATACACTGATGACATCCAGAACGTTAACTATACATCATGGCATCATGACCCATCTGTCCACAAAGCCACCAGAGGACAGATGTAAGGGCCACATCCTTTTGTGTTTCTCTACCTTGGCGTCGGGGGCCCACTTGGAGTCACCTGACATGCATAGAGGGCTGTGGAAGGTTACTGATTTATGAACTATAGATATTTGATTATAAGAAAAATATAGTTAACAAATTTGAAAATTATCTAAATAAAACAATTACAAATTTTAGAAAAGTCTCCATGAAGGTCTTGACTATAAAAACAGGCTGCTTAATGTAAAGCAAAGTGTTTCCGTCGGTGTGTTTAAGTTGTAAATACTACATACAGTGTGGGTGAATGCCAGTAAAGTATCTAAACACGTATGAAGCAAAGTCATAACGGTCAGTCTACATCAGACCGTGCAACTAGCGGAAAATCTAGTTATCACATGCAGCGGGAGAGCCAGCCACACATGCATGGTAGATGTCCACGTGCAACCCTGCCACTATCAGCACTTTACGAGTGGGACTCCCCTACGTTCTCTTATATTCTACCTTCTCAAAGGAAAGGTCATATTTTGAATATAGATTGGGGTGGCGACCCATGATATTTGCACAGTATGATGCTGCTGAGAGGATCTAGGGAAATGTCTCAGATGGCTTGGTTTATTGATGTCAAAGAGAGGGAATCTGCACATCTTTTGAATTTTCAAGGATGTTGCCAAATGGCAGATTCCCCAAAACGTTTTTGACATTTGTTGCATGTATTTTTCTTAAAGATTCCATAAAGAGTGGGGCTTTCGCTAATATGACCAGACTAGATCTGACTTGAAAATGATAAGTTCTGCTTCTTTTGGTCTAGTGAACTAGATGCTGTGACAAGTAGCCATCTGGGGTAAGCTCATCCGTTCACTTCTGGAGGCCAGATGTGTGACTGAATCTGTACTAAAAAAGGAATAAAGTAAAAAATGATGTAAAAGAAAACTGCCTTTCTAACACACACCCCTTCATTGCTGTGTTGGGTTATTAAACTACATACAGTGTTTATATATATATATATAAAATCGTCGTTCATTCTCCACCCAGGCCTGGCACCCCTTTCCTTCCAGCACTCACTCAAGATGATTACAATGGACAGATAGCCTACACACACACACACACACAGGACCATCATCGTGACCATCATCATCAGTGTTGGGGGGCTAAAAGAGGGCCAGTTGGGTGAGAGTTGTGACCCTCCTCACAGCGGGCTACACTAATGAGCCTCCAGTGTTGGTTTGGTTAATGGACTCGTGTCACTTCGCCGCTCGTCAGTCGGCCAGCTCTACCGTGCCGAGCACCGGCAGACACAAGGGGTTAAAACCCAGCCGTGGCTGGATGACTTATTCAAGATGCTTCATCAATATTTAAATCAAGCTTTCACTCGGAGACGAGTCTCTGTGGAGTATGTGCGGAAAGTGAACGGACGCGTTAGACGGTCCTGCTCTTTAAATAACGTCAATGCTCAAGTGGCCTGGAAGACCCTGACTGATTCTATCAGGAAGAAATGTATAGATGGGTGCTTTTGCACCCTGGTTTGTGACTGCTGTTGTGATTCAAACTTAAAGCTGGGCTTTGTTATAAATTGCACTGTTACCATTGTATGCGTCAACAGGCATGAAGTATGAAATTGCTTTTTATTAAAAAACAATCCTTAAAACACGTGTGACTGCTTAGCCCTGCGTTCCGCTGTTAGGCTATCTGTTTTTGAAAGGCATTGACTGGTTTCTTGTTAAAAAGGCAGAGTCTCAAAATGCCCGTCGCTGGAAGCTGTAGTTAGATATTGATTCCATGAATTGACTCTAATGGGATTCTATAGTTCTATAGCAGTATTATACCACAGTGTTTGATTCTGATTGGTCAATAAGGTTCCAAAGGTGTGCATTATTTTTCCATAACAGGATGCCTCTGCCTTTTAACATTTCCAAATAATTTCGCTACAAATCCAACATTCAAATATAACTATCGACCAGATGTTTCCTTGACAACGCTAAAACAATATGCTCAAAGCAGCGCAGGAGAATATTAAAATTTCAGCTGATTTAGGCAATAAAAATCCAATAGTATTATAGATGAAAGTTGCTTATATCTAATCACAGCTGGTTACTGTGGTATAAGCGCAGTAAACCACTCCTGGCTATCCCGTTATTGAAAAATAATGTATTCCGCCAAAGTACATTATTTTTCAATAAAGGGACACCCATTGTGGTTTATTCCTTCCATATTAACTATCTTTACTAAATATAGCCTCCTTTAGACTCAAAACAAAGGAGTTTTTTCCCCCCGTTTTCGAGTGTACTTCTCACATTTGCTAATCAGCTTGCGTACCGGCCAGCGTTGTTGTGACATTCTCGATGAGTTATATACTGTTGGGGGCATTCTCTAGCACTCCGGCTCCAAGTTTAACAGCGAGACGATAAAGATGTTTAACAGAACGAACCAGCTTTGCCGTAATGAGGGGCCTCAATCTCCCCCACGCCCGCAGGATATCTGTCCTCCTGAACCCAAGCTCCTTCATTAAGGCGCCACCAAGAAATGCTTTACTGACGACTGTATACCCACTAATCATCTCACACACTAAGGGTCCCTGTCAATCACTTTTCTCCAGCACAGGCAGCCTAGGGTTCTTATCATGTTTACCAATTACCGAGGGGTTCGTCTCACACGTCTCTCATCATGTTTCAACCCTCCTCTTTTGTATAGTCATTTTTCAAATGGATTTGTAATTGAATGGCACTAAGTCAAATTTTTTGTCATTCATTGTTCTTTGTGTGTAAAGAAAACCCAAACTAGGCAGGCCAGATAATACATACCGTTATGTGCATTTTCTTTTCACACACGTGTGTACACGAGACATGCTTCGGTTCAGGAGAGTGCAGTGCGTGGTCTGCATCTGCAAGAAATAAGGTGCCCATGTCTGCTTAGACCCAGACGCCAGCCTGAGCATGTGTGCCCAGAGGGAGGGGGTGTGTGTCTGTGTGTGTGTGTCTTTGTTTATGTCTGTGCACGTAGTCACGGTAGTCCTCATACCTGTCAGATGCACTAATCAATCCCATCCTGGTCCCACGTGGCTGTCCCAACCTGCAGAAGCGCTCGGCTGTAACAGACAGACACGCACTGACACACTCCGCACACACACACACTCACATGCATATGCTCATGCTGGCACACTCAGCACAGATGCCACGCATGCTTACACAGAGGAATGGGGGTTGGATGGGATGTGGGATTGACATTATGCATGCAAGAACACACCTTTAGTGGTCCCTTCCTCAACCTAATGTGCTCAACATGTACAACTTCTTATCCAATACAAACACACACACACACACACACAACTAAATGCATGGTACCATTTTGGTAGGATACACAGACATCTACGACTCTACTTGGACTTATTTGTGCCTTATTTATTTATTTATTTTGACATGTTTTTCCCCAACTTCACCTTGATTTCATTTTGTTCTCTTCAAGTTCGACAATACTGGCCAGCTGGACTGGTACTGACACGCAACTGTGGAGTCTTCACCGTAGCTGATTTAAGGGGTTTACCTCAAAGGTTCGGATTCACTCGGAACCTTTGGACGATCTGACATTACCGTAGGCCGCCACCTCCACCTGGCCTTTCCTGTTAGCAGTTTGTGGACAGAAATTTGTGTTTTGTGTCATTGTAGAGATTCCTCCCTTGGGGAGAGAAGATGCACAAGCCTGAAAGATGGAGAGAAAAGGAGTGAGAGTTGAGGAGAAGGAGAGAGAGAGTGGGAGGGAGTTCAGAAGAATGAAAGAGGGAGGGAGAGCTGAGAAAAGAGAGATCTTCTCTTAATGTTGTAAGAGGAGATGAGAGGGGGGGTCCTGTCTTGCCAGATCTTATAAAAGGTATTTTGGTTGGTGTAGATGGGCCTCTGGTACTGAGGCGGGAACATTCTTAGCTGGATTAGAGAACTGTTTGTTCACCGAAGTGGATCTGCTGCTTCAAAGGCCCAAAAGGAGAGTGGAGAGTAACAGTGAAACAAGCACCACTTGTTCACACCGTTCACACACAACACTGTTGTTAAAAAAAATAACTGAACCCAAACACCCCACAGATTTACAAGCTTTATTGCTATCAGAGATGAGATAGAAACATGCCAATACAAGGACCTTTCACATAAATGCGGATAAGGACTGCCATGTCTTATCTGAACCTTTTGGTTTTGTATACTTTTGTAGTTCTGCTGCAATTGCTGAAATTTTTATCAGTCATGTGCTCTGTGCTCTGTCAATGGTGCAATTATATTTTATATGTAGTTTTACAAAGTAGTGTTAAACTCGCTTAAATAAAACAATAGCTTTTACGATAGACAAGCCCCATCGGATATACTTCTGCGCTGTAAAGGCTTCAATATAAAATCGAAACATGGATCGTTTTTTATCAGTGAAGGTTGTCCATGGAATTTCTACATATTTTGGAAATGCCATTCTAATTATTATCAGTTGACCCTGACCGTGTAACAGTACAATGTACTGTTGTAAGACCAACATGTTAAGGCTTATTCTACCTCAGCTTGACCATGTGACTCTTGATGTGTCTTTTCTTGACTTGCATGCACACACACACGCCAACATGAAACTGCATAGAGAAAGTGACTCATCAGGAAACCAGTCAAAGCAAAACAGTCAACTGCCAACTAATTATAGACCCTGTGGGCTCTTATCAGCATGAATATTTAACACACGCATAGAGAGCAAGTGAGGACGGGAAAAAACATATACCCACACACACAACACACAAGCACACACAATATCTCCCACTGGGTCTCCTGCTGTGTGAAAAGTTGGGAGAATGACTGGAAGAGCCACAACACCCTGGCATGGCCCCTCATTACCCAGCACAGCTCCATCCCCTTTACATTATCCAGAGTTATACGAGGAAAAATGTGTATGTGTGTGTGTCCTGTTAGTTGTGAAACTCAACCCCCACTCCCGCTCCCTTGTATTCGGCTTTCACGTGAAATGAAAAGACGGAGCTGTATAAACAAATACAGCCCTTCCCCTGGTTTCTCTCACCTTCCTTCCTTCCTTCCTTCCTTGCTCCTTCCTCTGTCTCTCTCTTTCTCTTTTGTCTCCTTGTCACACTATTGTTATTCTCTCTTTGTCTCCGTCTCTCTCTCTTTCTCCCTTCCTCTCTCCCTCTCCCTCAACTGTCTGGACTGTGCAACATGAGAGAGAGCCAGCGTGTGCTGCTCCGCTGGTGTGGGTGAGAGAGAGTCAGTGAGCAGCAGAGTCAACAGCTCTCAGAATAGGAGTGTGTGTGTGTGTGTGTGTGTGTGTGTGTGTGTGTGTGTGTGTGTGTGTGTGTGTGTGTGTGTGTGTGTGTGTGTGTGTGTGTGTGTGTGTGTGTGTGTGTGTGTGTGTGTGTGTGTGTGTGTGTGGTGTTGTATCTGCATGTGTGTGCATGTGGGAGGCCACGCCCACTCGGCTGATTCTAGGCATCCTGGCGATAATGAAGTCTGCGCGACGCACAGTGTGTCATACTACCATCGCTCTAGCGGACACACGCTCTTTCTCTCTATAAACACACACACACACACACACACACACACACACACACACACACACACACACACACACACACACACACACACACACACACACACACACAGCGGAACCCTCTCCCTGTCAAACACTCACACACAGACTGAGAGAAGTGGAAGAAAAGACAACAGGACGTAAAGGAGGGAGAGGGGAGAAGAGTTTTGGTGTGTTGGGATGGTGATGGTAGCCCATCACCGCGGCTAAACCGACAGTCTCACATTGCACCGCGGGACAGACGGCAAGTGCCGTATACGGCCACCACAACCCCCCCTACCCCCTCCTCGTTCTCCCACCACACACACCACCTGCCGCCGCGGGATTCTTGGATTAATCTCTTCTCTCGAGCGGGATCGTAAGAGTTGCTGAACGGACAACATGGGGAACCAGGCGGGAAGACAGGATGAGACGGAATCAGGTCTGCTCCCCGGTGGTTCACGCCGTTTTGACTCCGCAAACACTGTCTGTCTGACTGTCTGACTCTGTCTGGTTGGCTGTCTGACTCTTTGTCTGTCTCTCTTTCTGTCTGTCTTTGTCTGGCGGTCTGCCAGGCGGTCTTTCTGGCAATGTCTCGTCCTCTCCGTCTCTTCCTATCCCTTTTCCTGGTTTCTCTTTGTGTCTGTGTCTCTTCTTGTGCCTTCAGTCTGTCTGTCTCCTCTCACGTCTCTCTCACCTTGAGTCTGTATTTTTTATCACTCTTGTCAGTTAGTGCCCCTTTCTTTTGTCTCTGCCTCATCTCCCTTTGCTCTCCCTGTCTCAGTCTTTATTTTCATCATGACCTGCCATATTCATCTATCTTTCTCCTGTATCTGATTGGATCCTTTCCTATCCAATCTGTCCTTACTTTAAAGCATAGGTTTGGTTTTCTGAACGGACCTGCTTTTATCTAATAGTGCATACTAGTCATAGTGCACTCACAGTGCCTATAGCTTGGACTACTAATCTATGTATCTTGCTTTCTTGGGCTGAAGTGTGGCTATTCCTATAAGTGTGTTTTGTGTGTGTGTGTGTGTGTGTGTGTGTGTGTGTGTGTGTGATGGAAAATTGACATTGGCATTTTCATTTATTCATAAGCAGATCTCAATAGCACGGATAACGTGTAAAATTCCCTATGAATATTATGACAAAGTCCTGGTGTGTGCTTATGATTGTGTAGGTGTTTGTGTGTATAGCGCAACAGAAAAGTGCTGAGTGAGGCTTCTCCCTTGTGTCAGTATGGCTGCCTGGTTACTAAGATGCTGTATTAACATGTCCAACATTCTATTTTAAAAGTCCCTATGACCAGCTGAAAACTCTGCGCCCTTCATTTCTTTAACAAAGATGTGCAGTGTTTTTAAACCTGCTGTGGCCTACATCATTTGCATCTTCTATTTTGTGCACATTTATATTTGGACCAATCCTCTCCTATCCCAGTCAAGGGACCTGCTCCCTGCTAGGATCTCTCCATGCCTGAGAACCAATAGGCCAGACCAAAGACTTGCAAGGCTGTTGGCAATTCGGGTTTAAGGACCACACACAGAATTCATGCGGCATTCTGCAGAGCATGTCTTCAGTATTAGGGGTTCAGCCAACACTTGTTTGGTTCATGATGGAGAACAGCGAGATCAGGTTCCGAGACGAGAGTACGGAGGTACTGCATACTTTCAGAGATCAGCTCCCAATGGTCTGGTCTTTACAAACACATGCTCGCGCTTGACGGATGATATGCAACCGCCTCAGGAATGTGTAAGCGCACCTGCTGTGAAGTTAGAAAAGAAAATGGGATAATTTGACCGGATATGGTCAAATAGGCAATTACGTTAAGGTATATATGTTTGTTTTAGTTTTTTACAAAGATCATGTTCAGTTGGCTTATTAAGGCAATTAATTGTGCTGTCACTGTCGCTGTACAGTTCCTCTTTAATAACTGGTGAATATCCAGCTGGCATTGCTATGGCTTACTCTTTTCAGGCTAAATTTGCAAGCAGAAAATAATGCAAGAATTAGAAACGAAATGAAATGATGTGGTCTTTCTTTACTATAAATAAAGGCACATTGGCAGGTTATTAACTTTGATATGAGACGATATTTCAAACACACAAGGTAAATCTCTGCTCGGGCAGGAAATGGATTAGGCTTCTCCACCAATTCACTCATCAGTCATCCATTATGCTGCTGGGTCTGTGAGATGTATTTATATGCTGCTCGGTTAAGCTAGGGCTCTTTCCAATGATCTATGTTATGACCGCAGAGATGAACTTGCGCTTCAGAGTGGTCTGATGTTAATTGATCAGGCCATTATCCACAGTGTTCCATATAATAAATAAGAATTTATCATGAAACTGCCAGAATATTAATTAGTGTTTTCTTCTTAAGATTTGGCTTAGTCCAGAGTCCAGACGCATTGAAACACATGAAATGAGGCATCCTGATCAATTTAATCTCATCTCCAAAAAATGTATGCTGTGTTCAAGACAACTCGGAACTCGGAAAAAACGAGATTCGACGTTAAAATTCAGGTATCATGTCGTGTTCTGACTCGTCCGACTTGACGCTAGTATCAACGTCAAAACCGACGGCCTTCATCGTTACTGGGAATTTAATTATTATAAAAGTGTTTGTTGACGTTTTAACACATAATTTGATGTGTAATTATGCTATGTTATTATATAGTTTATATTTCGCTCTGATTATAGCAATATTTGGAATTGAACAGCTACTTTATCGATTTAATTATCTAGCCAATGTTAATCTCCTATCTTATTCATATGTTTCCAAAAGAAGCATAAATTGCTGCCTCATATATTTTATGTATTCAGCAGTTAGCCACAATATGCCGGAATTTCTTAGGGCATCCATATTCTTTTTTCCCCGAGTTAACGTTCACAGCATGACTGATGTCGGAATCTCCAAGTTGTCTTGACCGCGGGACACTAACTTAATAAGCAGTTTTCAGACTGTGGTGTAATTAACACATATTGTAACAATACATATTATTAAATATTGTGTAGTAAGCATTGTTTCTTTTTTGCCTTTTTCTTTGCTTCAATAATTCACTGAAATACGGAAGTTGCTTAACTTAGACCTCCATTCAAACCTGGTCAATCCCAACTGAAGGCCAGCTGTGTTTTGTCAGAGATCGGGCTTCGAGAGCGCAGAATCCACTGCGATGTTGGTGCAAGTCGGCACGGAGACGTGGGAAAAAGCCAAGCAAACTCATTTTACTCATTTGATTTGCGGTGTTATCTCCAAGGTGAAGGGGTTGAGTGGTGGGCTGTCATCAGCTGGACAGATAAGGAGAGCTTTATCAGAGCGTTGCTACATCGAGGAACACTGCTAGACTATTCTTCTCTTTCCTCTGCCGACGCAGGATCTACGGTCGCCGTGCAGTCAGCCCATTAAGAAATTTAAATATAGCTTTAACATTTCTTTATATTTTTAACCAGTGTCTGATTCATATTCTTTGTAACTCAGACACACGCAGTTAATGGAATGCAAGCAGTTTTCAAGATTCTGCGCTCTCCAAACTATGTTTATCCAGCCAGTTCAGTCATGTTTTGGCAAGTGCTCGCATGGTCAAAAAAGGGAACTTTGCTGAGGTCCAGCCTCTTGTGGTCTCCCCTGCAGAGTGGTATGGATGCTTGGGAGAGTCTGTAATGCAGGGTGATGCTGCCAAAGGGGTCGGATATGTGCAAAGGTTTTGATAGGAGCGCCCAAGGTGGTTTATATACCGATTTAGCAATAGTCGTATTGTCATTGAAATAACATGGCTGTATTTTGTTTTGGTTCACGCGCTGGCAGCTGGTTGTGAACACCTAGGCAGAAAGGCTAGAAATCGTTTTTTAAATAGATAGCTACCATAATCCAGGACTGGATCAAGTTGCCATAGCTATTGTTTTTCTTGTTGTTGTTTTTTACTACTAATATGACGACATACTACAACTGGCAAATCAACATGACAGTTTAGCCATAAGATGTTTGGCTTGCTGTATGTGCAACCGAATACATCTGTTCTTCCACAACACACAACGCAAGGGACCTAAACCTAAACAAGCTAATCTAAACATATTTGGAATACATGAAAGACCCATTTGTTGTTTATTCAGTCTAATTCTGAATGTCTCTTTAAGTACGGAAGAAACATCATGCCGCTCACCCGATGTGTGTGTGTGGTTACATTTCAGTTGTGTACACTTAACGGTGTTCCCATTTGTAAAAGTATGCTTTGGTTTATAAACATGTGTGTGTGAGACCTTTTGAACTCAATAGGAAGCTCTTGAGTATGTTGATGTAGCGATCTTAATGCATGAGTGTGTCCAGCTGCATCTGCTTGTTGTTTGTCTCCCATTCTGACAAATTGGTCTTATCTCTGACATGGAAAGACATTTTCGACTTCAATACAAAACATCTCAACGTTGTTAATCAGTCAAAATGAATCCTCGATTACATGTTGCTATAAATGAAATAACCCACCATCTCTCCTGAATTATATCTCTTTGTAGCATTTAGGAAACCAACCGTGATTTCCTTTTGTTCACGTCTGCTAACATAAATGAGATCAATTGCAAGGGACCCCGTTTCCCTCTAGTGAAATAACAACTTGGATTCTACCCATGGGACCCAAAGCCAAGCCCTGGGTTGTATATCCGTGCCCTACTCTCTACACCATGTCCGGGCAAGGGAAGATAGGCTGCCCCATTTTGGAAAGCTTGGATGCAATGGAAGCTGCGCCAATTTTGGCTCTCCCTGTAGCTGTTGGCACAGAAAATTAACTCTCTGCTACTCTGTTTCAGTCACCCTTGCTAAATAGATTTTTAATCTTAATGTGTTCAACCTGGTTGAATAAGGTTAAATAAAAATGTCCTGGTATTTGAGTTTGTGGTAAACTGTGGCATCAGTGTGTTGGCACATAACACTGAGGCTTGATATAAACTTAAAAGCATGTCTCGCTTCTGTAATACAATATAAAGCAGGATATTGGTGTGGTAGAAAATGTAGGACGAAACCAATTTGATACTTTGCTAAATGACTGTAGGGTTGGCGCAAAAGTTGCTAAACATACTAGTCTGTGTGATAGCAAGTTGGAGGCTTTATATGAGGGAGCAGAAACATGGAATTATATTGGTTGAGAGAGTTAAGCCTGCTGATGTGAACAGGTCTAAATAAAATTGTAATGGTATATTATGATATTTAGTTAATAATATGAGGAAATGCACTAACAAGGTGAAAAATGTAACTTATCTTCTTATTCTTACGTGTGAAATGAAAACTTAAATATCACAAATGTCTTTCCAATCTGTAATTATATGTCCTATCCAACCTATCCCATCAAACAGGCTCTGGATATTTGGATCTGTGTGTAGAAGCATTGACTTGACTTAATGTATTCTGTTTAGATATCCCGGTATTCTGTTGGGTGTTGGGTATGTAGTTGTTTATTATTCATGGCTGTGTTGCTCTACCGTGCACATACCTGAGAAGGATGAACTCAAACACGGCAGCTCTTGCTGATGAGGGCTTTTGCTGGTTAAAAAACCTCAGATAACTGAGATGGTGCAACTAATGTTATTGTGGGATTAGATACAGGCTTCTATTTTATCAGGGGTTTGCAAATCCTACTCATGCTTCAATCTGTTCATGAATATTGTATTTTCATAAGTTTGGAGTGATTAATCCAGGAAGAAGCCTGTAACATTCAATCTTTTTAAATGATGTAGTTTGTTCAGACCAAATGTCTTAAAGTATCTTGCTTATTTGAGCTGAATGTTCCCATGCTTCAAACTTCCTGATGTGTTGGGGGAGATTTGGCCGCCTCATTGTCCATCAACATAAAGATGCTGGGGCAATACCATTAGCATGCAGGGCAGCCAGGATTATTTACTTCACATGATTAAAGAGGCCATGGTTAAGTGGGCTTCCGTGGCTCGCCAGGTCTTTTGCTATACGGTCTTTCTTCTAAATTGAAGTGATCCTGAGGAGAGTTCCTCACTTTACCGGCCAAACTCTCAACACGATTGTCCACTGAGCAGACTCGGATGGTTCTGTCTCCTCGCTAGTGGACACATACTAAATAATAACATTGTCATGCTGACAGCAAGAGAGATGAGCCCTCTAGAGGATTGAGCTGCATGTCATTCGCTTCTGCTTGCATTGGAGGTGGGGAATACATCATGAATCCAGTGTTTGTGGGGGCTTCTCTGCTCTGAGTGGGCTTTCTGTAGGAGCACGGCAAATAAAATAAGCGTTTCTCTGCAGTTCAGTGCAATCCAGTAATGGCTTTCTCTATTAGAGTGTTATGTGATTAATAAGTTCAACTGCCGAGTCCCCTTTCTACCTCAAGTTTGTAGTGTGTCAGCCTTTACTGATTTGCTTTCTACCTGACCTTTCAATTAATTTCAATTGTGGGTATTAACTACTTTTGTTTTGCTATATGCATAGCATAATCCACATTCTGGTTTGGAATGCGTAACCTTTCCTAGTCCACAGGGATTCGATTATGATGCGTTGTTGATGAAATTGCAAAAATAATTAATCAACTCTCAATCTCAATCTATCATTTGTTTTTATAGTCACAACACATAAGGTTATGTCCTTGCCCATATTATGCGTCCTTCACCTAAATACTATCTTCATGTTCTGCAATATTCACAGAGTAGTGTATCAGTAGAGATTTGTTTGTCAACCTATGTCAACCATCATTGTATCGTATTCTTGGCTTCATTCATGTCACGTATCAATTCTTGTGGCGTCCAAGCAAGCATTTTATCCCTCAGTTAGTCACAAAATGTTCTTGATTAAAATCCTCATGCTGCTGAGATGCCAGCAATCATTGGAACAATGCCCTTCAGAGATTAAAATAGTTACTATCATTGGGCATAGCTCAGGGATTATTGAAATTTTTACTTTTAAGCAGTAGCCAAACCCCTTCACGTAGACCCATACCAATCTTACAAAACATGTTATGTATGATTTTGTTTTTATTATAATTTATTCTTTATTTATAAACAATACTTATTGCTAGGGTAGACAATTTGAAGGAAACCAGCAAGAGTTAGCTAGATTTTGAAAGTATCCAACAGAAAATAATCACTCCACTCAGGCCTCCCTCCAAAGCCACTCCCCCAAAACACTTGACTAGCTTGCTAGCTTTAGCAATTGGTCTGCCTAGCCTTGTGGAAGACTCCGGTCATGACCAATGAGTGCACAGGCAGAGTCCGCGCAGGTAGCTGGGTAGGTAGGTAGACAGGTAGGCCATCCAATAATTTCATTCGAGCAGAAGGAAATGATTGAACTGACTTATTACACGCCTGTGACAGCCACAGATACTGGATTATTATAAATTATTTTCTTCAGAGCATTTGATTTAATGATTGACGTCGGGATGTTAACAAATCGGACAGAAAAAAGATCTAAAATAAATTTTCTACACTACCTTTAACATCAGATTATTTATACTGTTATTTCCAATTTCCATTTCTATTTCAATAGTCCTATTATGACTTTGTTGGTCTGGACCCATGAAAACGTCATGGTGATGTTTTGTTTTTTACCAGTAAGAGGAAAGGAATGCTGGTAGGTTCCTGATGACCCACTCCATGCCCTGGCAGCTCTCTGACCTGGCTACTACCAGACAACAGGAAGACCAGACGCACGCAGGCCCATGTTTTTGTTCTCCAACACGACTGGAAAGAACTGCTAATTTCTCTTCCTGGAACACCAATGGGAAAAGGGGCGGGGGGGGGGGGGGGGGGGGGGGGAGAGAGAATAGCTAGTGAGAGTGACAAATTATTGTCAGGAGCATGTCCGTAATTTCACACTAAGCCACTTTGTCATCCCGACGCCAAAGCCAGTGAACCCCAAGCAACTGTGGACATCACCCAGTGTCGTTAACCCTTTGGTATCTCCGCGATAATATATAGTAAAGAGACACTGCACTTTGCTCTCATTGCACTCTTGTCACCCCTTTTGCTGGCCGGTTGAATGACTACAATAGCTGTGTAATACTGGCTGGAGTCCAGCAACAAGCTCCCCCTGCTGTGAACTAAGAGCTTATCTTCATTAGCATCAAAGGATCCACCCCTGACTGTTACTGTGCTCACGGAAGCAACTTGCCATAAAGTAATAAAATGATAACAAGGTGAGCTATGTTTGATCAGGAATTATGTGAAAGATGAAATGTACGTATCCTACAAGAAACAAAGCTATTGAGCTTGCTCCAGAGAACATAACTGGAAATGAAAATGTGGACTTTTATTTGGAGTTGTTTTGAATGGGTTGGTTAGTCTGGCCTGTTTAAGTTGACAGTTCATGTCTTCCTGTTTGGTTAGTTGCTTATGCCCCAGTGTTACTCAATGTATCTTCACATACAAAACAGCCAAGATAAGATGATTGTTTATTGATTCCGTACTGAAAGAAAGTTATTTGACCTTCTACGTCATAAAATGTCACGTCTCCATTATTTCTGGGTTTTGGAAGGTTGTCAATAGAAATTCATTGATTTATTCTAGCAAATTAACCATTTTCCATCCAAAGTCTATTTGCTTATCGTTTGCTCTTTGGTATGAATGAGAGCAAGTTTCCCCCCAACTGTGTGAGGATTTATTTTCTATTGGAAGGGAGACAGGTTCATCTGTTGGTCATTTAGTTTGCAGCTTGACACCGGTTTGTGCTGACCTAGAGCGAGAAATGGAAATACAATAGAAACATCATATTTACATTTAATGTGATGGCTAAATGTCATCTTTTTGGTCAGCTATATAAATAGCTAAATAGCTATATTTCAACGCTACAGCAATTTTCTTTGGTTAAAGAATCTATGGACATCTGTTCACCAGTTTATCAATAGTCTACTGTGGACACCAGTGGAGTTCATTATTTTACAGAAGCTTTGTCTTAGCTGGCCATTTTCTCTGGCTGAATTTCCAGTTTCATAAAGAAAAGCTGTACTCTAGCCATCTATATACTGCAAACCAATTGAATTGTATGTCTGAAGCTTCATTGGTACCTTCTACCAAGTCCCCCTAAGGCAAGCTAAACTAGAGCTGAGCTTTGCAGTCATTCAAACTCAAAGCACCATGCCTTATTTTACTCATAAAATGCAAACTTGGCTTTTTGTATTCCCAATGCTGTTCCTCTACTCCAAGCTAAGAATTTATAATCTTTCCATATTGCCTCCCCGCATTGAGACACATTGTGGCCTGCACAGTAGCTGGTCAAGTCCTGATTCTTGGAGAGAAGGATATTAAAACTATAGACATTCTGCACCTGTTGTACAGGCATGGGAATAGGAGATGATGTTGTACAGATAGCCATCACGTCTTGGGCCTTTTGATTAAATGGCCTCCAAGTGACGGGCAGCCGTTGATTGCGACAAAATGGACTTGGATTCCTAGGGACTGCGTTCCTTCTGCTTTCTTCGTTGGAAATGTTCCTCAGCTATTTAACCAGAAGTTCCTATTCCAGAGATTGCATCATCGGATTCACATTTGTTTGAATCTGTTGATGCGTGCTGCTCGCATAATTCAGTCTTGTGTCATCTTCAACCCCACATAAAGCAGTTGTTGTGATGTCATGGTTAAAAAGAGACAATGGGGTTCATGTGCTCCATCTGGGTTTCATTCACTCAGAGCTGGAGGAGACCTGAGATCCAAGAGTGCTGGGGTTCTGATGGTGCGGAGTGGGGAGTGGGGAGTCGGCAGCAATAAGTGGGAGATGTCATCTTAATGGAAAGTGAATGAATGAATGAATACATCTGACTTCTCTTAGTTTTAACTCCTCTTTCCCTCTCTCGCTCCATATCTCTCTCTCTAAAAGTGAGATGGAACACAATAGTACCCGCTCTAGAACAGATTTATTGTCTTTAATAGATACCAATAGGGCTCCCTTCCTGACTATGGGGATGATGAATTACCCAGCATGCTATAGCAATGCACAACACAGCATGGCATTTCTGCCATGCAACAATACATAATTTATCATTGGCGTTCATGATGTCCTCATTCTTTTAGATTTTTAGATATATTTTAAATGTCAAATATTTTCTTGATGTTGATGTGTGATAATCCAGAGACTAGTTGATAGGAAGCCTTGCACAGTGGGATTAAGGTCTCTGTTCTCTTGGAGATTTATTTTACTAAAAACCAAGACACCGATTAGTGTGTCTTGGGGAAGTCAGAGACAATTTTCTCAAATCTCCTCTGATACCTAATGCATTTTGAAACCACTAGTTCTTGAATGACACTTCCTGCGTTATGCTGTCCATTGGATGAATATAACACTTTGACTTTGAATGACTTCCTCATGACTCAAATGAGAACCTGCTATTCTCCGTGCTATAGCTTTGTAGTGCTCTTCATTCTCTCCGTGCCACCATTCTCCCTCTCCACCACAGCAGCACGTTCTGCGAATGCTTACCAGAGATCTGGACTGCTATGATATAGACCTGGCAGGCCCCATCTGTTTCCGACTTGGTTAAATTAGGGAATAGTCTCTGTGAAGTGTCTGTCAAAGCCAGGCTACTTGGACAAGCATGCTGAACTAGGCCAAGTGGCTTGTCTGTAAAAATGTGTGTATGTATTTGTCTGTGTGTCATTACCATAAGTATGTTGTTCCGGTAGATATGCCTTGTCTATCTTTGCACACAGACTGCCTGTCTGCCATGTGTGTCGGTCGGCCCTATGGGTTTGATGACTGACTGTGTGTGTGTGTGTGTGTGTGTGTGTGTGTGTGTGTGTGTGTGTGTGTGTGTGACAGAGATACAGGCCATCTCTTTGTGTTAATGTGCGGCCAAAGCCACTTTGTGCCGGAATGTTCCATGTGCTGGGAGACCATTGTCATCCATTGGAAACGTTCAGCCCATCCCACCCCTGGTGTGTGTGTGTGTGTGTGCGTGTGTTTGCTGATTTTATAAAAAAAAACAATAAAGGCTATTCAGCTGGCACACTGCTCACGT
This sequence comes from Lota lota, assembly GCA_026745465.1. NCBI lineage: Eukaryota > Metazoa > Chordata > Actinopteri > Gadiformes > Lotidae > Lota > Lota lota. The sequence continues at coordinate 823,921 of JACYXH010000310.1, read as the reverse complement.
CGGCCATCTTGGTCTGGAAAGGTCCCCGGCCAACAGCCCACGTTAATGCCGCTAAATGCCACAGTGGAGCTCTGCCAGGGCACTGATTGACCCCAGTGATCCAACACACAGAGGTTGCCAGTCAGACACTCTTTGTCATCTAGCCGCAAAACAAGGCCTGAATGGCCCGCTGAGAGTGACCGGCAATGTGAACTCACTGAGGAATGGCATCTATTGTAACAAGTAAATACAAATAGAAGACATCAGCCGTGTTTCCACCAAAAGTACCAAGATCTTTTAGTCCCAGGAACTACCTTCCAAGGAACTTAAAGGTTCCTTCAGCTTTTTGTTGTCTGCGTTTCCACCGCGGTCTAAAGACCCACAAAGGTTAGGCACATTAGTCAGCTGACGTGTGAAAGAGCAACGGCTGTTTTCACACTACATTGGAAACTACATTCATAGACCTATAATTATCGCTTTCGGTTATGTATGTATTGATCATTAATCTTGATAGCAGTCAGCGCTACAAGCCAATTTTTTTATAATGTTTACCCCCTTTACTCCTTAAGAGTGATAGCCTACTTGTAGTTATCGGACAGGGAAACAACCTCACAAACTAAGGTCTCCAAATTAAACATGGATGAATAACCCATTCATCATAATTCCCCTCATCTGCCGTTCGCAACACTATTTTACACTTGGACTAATAGTGAAACTCTATTATAATTGAATGCTTTTCTAAATACATAGTATATTTTGGTGAAAGGACCAGCACAAGCTCGTCTTCACTAGGCTATTTGATGTTGAGGGTTGATTCCATCTGTCTTCTTCACCAGCGCAATTCATATTGAAAAATGACGCCTTTTGTCCCCTTTTTTCTGTTTTTCGTGACGTTTATTCATTGTGAGCCTGATCTAAAAGGACCTTTTTTAAATAAGCAAAATGTAAGCAAAATGTTCAACGCTGCAAGCCCCACCACCAAAGTTCCTGTACTTTTGGAAAGAAATACCCCGAACCCCGGAACCTCATTCTGACCTTGGTCCCTGTGGTGGAAACACACTGAGTTCCTCTAAAGATTCCTAGTTCCTGGGGACAGTTCCTGCTGTGGAAACGCAGATTAATATGGTTTTAATTATTAGTGTTAGCCTCTTGCATCTAACTGTAGTTGTAGGAGTATAAGCTGGTTTCCCATCTGCTTTTGGTGATAAGCTGCTTAAGGTTATCAGTAAACAAACAAATATTGGTTTCACGTCTGTGGTCATGTTTCTAGCTCACTGAGGAGCTATATGTCAATAGTTCTGTCAGAAAGCTCAGTCTTTTGATGGAGATTTTCTCGTCTAAGAATTACCTTATGTTATTTCTTAATTTTGCATGTGATCACATATTATTATGGGGGAATTTTCTGAGATTTTGAGATTTGCAAAAAGGTCATGTCAAACTAATGTTTGAAACCCCTCTGACCACTCCTGGCCTGACCTGGGGACACATGCAGTACCTGTCCTCCAGGTGTACTGATTATTATTATTATACCTTACTATGCGTTCTGTTTTCTCTTTAAGGTGCCCAGGCGACCAAGAAGTCTGGCATCCCTGCACCGAAAGAGCTCCCCACCAGTATCACCAGGGACCGCGTCTCTCTGAGAGAACAGCTCAAGAGCTCCACTGCCAAGAAGATTGTTTCCAGCGCCAGCACCTCCAGCCTCTCCTCCATAGCCAGGCAGCAGCGCAGCACAGCCAGGGCTCGGGGAGATGCGGAGGGCCCGGACAAGGGCCTCCTGGAGTCCCAGGTCAAAGAGCTCCAGGCTGAGGCCAAGGCCAAGGACAACGAGATCAACAACCTGAGGATGGAGCTGCAGCGCTACAGAGAGAAAACCCCCTCCACCTCCCCGACCGCAGAGTCACTGGGCTCTGACTCGTCCCAAGAGGAGTCCCCCGAGCATGGGCAGATTCAGGTATCAGACGTCCTGGTACTGGTCGGGGAGCTAAGGGAAAAGAACGCCAAGTTCCAGAAAGAGCTTGCTGCCCTCCGGGAGGAGAACCAGACTCTGAAGGAGAAGCTGCTCGGCCTAGAGGCTTCTTCCAAGCCCATGCTCAACGGCCTCCCGTCAGATTCAAACTCCTCACCTCCTGGGGCAAACAGCCCACCCTCTGCTGGCAGCCCACTCAAATCCTCCCTCTCCTCCAATGCTGACATCAAGGACACTTCATCACCTGACTGCTCAGAGTTCGAGAAGATCCCGTCCCATTCCACCTCCGCCTGCAGCAGCATCAGCAGCGACGCTACCAGTGTACAAGCAGGAAGTGGCGCGGCAGGGACCGACGTCTCCGTGCAGAGCCTGACCGATCAGATCTACAAGATGGAGGAGAGCCACCACAGCACAGCCGAGGAGCTGCAGGCCACGCTGCAGGAGCTGGCAGACCAGCAGCAGGTGGTCCAGGAGCTCACCGCGGAGAACGAGCGCCTGGCTCAGGACAAGCGGCTCCTGCAGACCTCCCTCCAGCAACAGAGGGAGCGGGTAGACCTGGTGGCCCAGAAGAACGAGGCACTGGCGGGGCTGCTCCAGGAGCAAGCCCAGGCCCAGGCCCAGAGGGAGGAGGAGCTGGGCAGCCAGGCTCCACGACTCGCCGAGCTAGAGCAGCGGTACGGCGAGCTGGTGGAGAGCTCCAGGTTTGAGCGGGAGAAGCTGGTGGACATCCAGCAGCAGCTGACGGGTAGCCTGCGTGCCCTGGAGCAGGAGCACCAGGAGGCCCAGGGCCAAGCACGCAGCCTCAGAGAGGAGCGAGACAGCCTGCAGGAGCAGCTGGAGCTAGCGGCGCAGGTCGGAGATCAGGCAGCGCAGGCCGCCGAGGAGCAGCGGGCCTGCAGCGAGGGCCTGAGGCTGGACAACAGCAGGCTCAAAGCCCAGGTGGACATCGAGAGGCAGAAGGTCACGGAGCTCAAAGCCATGCAGAGTGCCAGCGACAGCACGGAGCTGCAGGGGCTACTGAAGACTGCACATGAGGAGAGGGACCGGCTGGAGGTGGAGCTGTCGGAGCTGAGGCAAGAGTTGCTGCAGGCGCAGGGGGAGACGGAGCACACTCAAACCGCCATCTCCAAGGTACAGTACAGGGTACTACTAGAGTGCTGCATTCTGTTTAGAAGGTATCAGGGTACTACTACAGTACTGCACTCTGTTTAGAAGGTATCAGGGTACTACTATAGTACTGCACTCTGTTTAGAAGGTTTGAGGGTACTACTACAGTACTGTACTCAGTTTAGAAGGTTTGAGGGTACTACTACAGTACTGTACTCAGTTTAGAAGTAGTGTATATAGAGTATAATTGAGAACTAGAAAATAATATAGATTTAGATGAATGGATAGATGGAACTTTATTTATCGCACAGGAAATCACATTGATGGGCAGTTTCTTAACCATAAGTTATAGAGAGAATATTTTAATATGTAAATATGTAATGTTGAATGTGTCACACACAAAATAGCTAAAGATATGTTTTTAGAAAGACTCGTTATCTGGGTAACATATCTTGAATGTGGAATGTTGGAAATAATTTGTTTATGTAATGAGTTTCTTGTTAGACAGTGAGCATACACTACATTTTGAAGAGCTTTTATTACTGAATGTACTAGTGTATATGACAGTATGCACCACTATATATTGAGAGCTTTTATTACACCTGTACTGTATATATCTTATGAGGATCTGCTGGACAAGAATTATGGCTGTGTTTATTCAACTCTCTCTTTTTGCAGTTTATTGGTTGGACACTTTTATTGGTTTACTTCGCCTGAGTGTGTGCATGCAGTGTCTGTGTGTGTGCGATTGCATATTAATCTGGGGCATTCATGGAGTGAGTCACATATGACTCAATGAATTCAGACAACATTGTTGTTGTAGTTAACTTGCCAACTGTGCTTAATGGAGACCTTTCTGTTTTTAAACACTGCCTCCAGAGAGAAAGAGTTCATTTTAAAGCTGCATAAATGGAATGAAACAAGCAAAGTATGAGACTAAACTCTGGAACAAAGCACTTTGACTTCATTCATTCAAATTCAGCTGGTGTTTACACAGTGCAGTCATTATCTAGATGGATTCCCTAAGCTCAAGATTTCTGGAAACTGTGAACTTAATTTGAACATCCTATTAATCAGCCGTAGAACTGTGCGCGTTATTTATAATCCTATTGGACTAATTCAGAATTGGTTGAATAGGATTAAGTTAGAAGCTTACAGTTACCTTAAGAGTTGCTTTGTAACTTTTCACTAGAGCCATCAATTTAGTTTAGAAAAATATATTTTCTCTGCTTTTTCTCCACAGACCAAATTAGTTCAGAGCAAATCCCAAGGTTGATGTGAATATGATTTATTCCAAATCTTTATTGTTAAAAAATAAAATAACAAACTGATTGTGTACCGTGAAAATGTACATAGTGTAGGTTTAGGTCATTCGATTAATAGCAGTTTCCGGTTAAAATAAATATGTATCGTATGTCTAATAACTTATGTGAACTGTATTTAATTCTTTCTTGATTACAAAATATTTCAGTCCTTAAGGAAGCAAATGTGTTCCAATTCGAAGCATGAGATCATTGCTCCTTGATTATAAAACTTCCTTGTAGCATTTTGACTTGCTTTTGATTGCACATTTGGATTCGGTACATTTATTTGGACGGATTCCCTCTGCCAACTGGCTTTCTCTGCGAGTGTTGACAACTCATGTTCACTAAAATAGCACTTGTGTGGTTGTTGGCAAAACAGTCAGGGTGGTTTCTCTCCCTTAACATGGTAAACACCAGCAGAGATGTTTACTGTGGGAATCAGGGTGTGGCTGGGTTCACTCCTGTCAATTTAATGATTTCATCATTGTTGGACAATGTTGGAGAGTGGTGCCCTTTCTGGGTTGACAGACACACACAAGCACACACATACACATTCTCTGAGTCATGCTACTGGCCTCTGCCACATGGGTGTGAGTGGGTGAGGCCACTCCACAGGTTCTCTTGCTCACATCATGCTCTATTAGAGTCATACAATGTCATTTGGGGAACCACACAGCTACATTAGCAGTGGCTCCATGGCCTTGGGTCTTGAGTGGAGCTGCTGTGATATGTCAGTGTCCCTGACAGCAGGGCTGTTCACAAGGGCTGTAACGTTGATCTTAGAGGGGCTTAAAGGGCTAGTTGAGCAGTTAATGTCATACCCGATCTAGACTGTGAACACTGATTTCCATGAGTCACCGTGAGCCTGCCTGTTGCTTTGGGGCTGCTCTGTCATTGTTGGATGTGTGTGCTGAGGTTCAGTCACCATTGGGACATTGTGGTGTTTCAAAATGCGCACGGTATTGCTGCTGAAACGATGAGGCAATGAATCAATAGGAATTCTATGTTGAATTTTGTACGTTTTAGATCGTACAATTGTATCATTTAGGTTTCCTTGGCTGCTTGTTTGACAAAGCAAAGCACATTTGGGTGCTTCATGCAGGGCTTGAATAGATTCATCTTCAATTAATAACCGCTACCACAATGCCAGCCAACAATGAGTCTAAGACTAATACATTTTTTACCCATGTCTTGACTGACTCCGTGTCCCACTCCTGTTATTTCCCCCTCTTAACATACATGTGTGTATACACACGCACGCATGCACACACTCACTCACTCACTCACTCACTCACTCACACCCCCTACACGCAGATGGAGAGCAGATGGCAGCAGGTCCAGGAGAGTGCGGCGCGGCGGGAGCAGGAGCTGGTGTCCAGGGTGAGCTCCCTGGAGGAGGTGGGCCTTCAGGCGGAGAACCAGGTGAAGGAGCTGAAGGAGACCATCTTTGAGCTGGAAGACCAGGTGGAGCAGCAGAGGGCAGTCCACCTCCACACCAACCAGACCGTTCTGGACATGGAGAGTATGTATCCCCTCTTTCCGTGGCTCCAGGGCCTTGCCCGCTGTGTAGAAATGAACGGGTCCGCCCTGCCTTTAAACCAAGCTGACAAAGATCGTTGCTTCATTATGTTTTGGATGGAATGGAACTACTTTGACTATGTTTGTTTCAAGGCTGAAAGGACACAGGTTCCCAATAGACAGTGAAAACAGGTCTGCTACTAATCTCATAGATCTTTTCCTCTGGTTAATTAAACAGATGTATAAGATCTTGGTTATTTCCCTAATATATCCATCTTCACTAATCTGCAATACGAGAGGATTGAGCAGCACCCCAATGCAGGCAGGCTGCTCTCCCTTCATATCTGTATACCTCAATTATGTCTTCACAACATGGTGGACATGCTTATTCTGACTTTTTGCTCTGACCGATAACTGATGTTCTGGATTCTACCAGACTTAAAAAGCCTCGTCCTCTTTTTAAAATGCTCCATGACCAGTCGTGCTGAAATACGAGTCAATCTTGGAGTTGCATTTGAAAAAATGGAGACAGCTTAAAGCCCAGAAATACGTTTATGATTAGCATATAGCAGGCTAACAGGCTTTTAGTTTGTTTAAAGTGCTCCCAGTAACAACAGATCTTTCCTTTTCTCAAAGCGGTACAATGCGGTACAAAAGTTGAAGCGTCTACTTGCTACTTGTCATCAATGACAACCTCCCCGATTAAAGGAAATCACAATCTTAAAGGGAAAATAATGTGAATAAATGATGATGGTGTAATAAATTACCATCAAAAATCCTAGCATAATGTTATAACTTTCGCAAAACACAAATAACAAAAAACTATTTATTGTATAATAAGTATTATTTAATAACTGAACGGTTAAAAGGTTAATTATTAACATACCTGCATGATGCGGGTGCCAATAGGGAATGTGAAGTTACGTCACGCTGGCCCCATCTTGTGAGACAGAGCCAACAGGAGGAGCATGTTCCTGCAATGGCGGAGGTTGCAGTTTTGGTAGTATTTGGTAGTACATAAAATATAAAAGTAAAAAAAAAGTATTTAAAGCACAGCTGGCAGGTTGGCATCCCCAAATAATTAATGTGTTGGGAAAGTATGCAGAAAACCGATGTCAAGACTATATTCATGTTGTGAAAGTATGAAGGAATTTGATGTGAAGATTATATTCATGTTGTGCGTCTTACAATAACAGCTAGACTCATTTTAGTAACTCAACGTGCACGCGCACCTAAATACTTAATTTGACGCAAACATTTTTGCCGGCAGTAGAAAACAAAAAATAATCCTTCTTTCTATGAGCACACAATGTGACTAATACAACAATTTTACCTGCATATTTCTCTGTAAATCCATCTAAATATAAGGTCCTACAAATGCGGCCCTAGTACTGCGGCCCTGAAACTGCAAACATCCTCTATTGCAGGAACATACTATTGACCAACAGAGGCATAGTGCCATTCGCCATAGGCGAATGGTACTGAATAAATCCAGAGAAGTCCATGATACTGGCCATTATTCATCATAGTGTTGAAATGACCTGTGACTTCATCATTGCTTAATCATAAATGATAATCAATGGCCCTCACCGTTTCAAATGTGCTGACGGAGTCTGGGAGTGTTAAACAATTAATCTTCATCAACATGTAATTCTTTTGTATCTATTTACCATTCAAATTATTCATGGGAATGTTGGAGAAATGGAATAAATTCATGAGATGTACATATATTAATATCTCTGTGCTTTTCAAAGGTAGCACAAAATATGTTCGTTAAACTCTTTTGGTGATTGTAAGGGAAGATTTGTTTTTCCCTTTTTGTTAAAATTCTTTACAAGTCAAAAACAAATGTGGGTAATAGTTTTGCCATGCAACAAAACAAATGCAATATCCATGAAAAAGGCAATTGTTTGATAAAATGCTGATAGTCAGCAAGATATCCAAAATAATTGTATCAGTGCCCTACCTTAACAAGACACCGTTTCTTATTCAGTTTCTACCTGATTAGACACACTATGCATTGTTGTTGAGAACACTGAGGTGAAGGGAGTGGCAGTCCCATTGACTCCATATTGTGCTTAGGGTTCGTTTCCATAGCTGGGAAGCCCTTCTCATGGCACTTGTCTCTGCAGATCATGTCAGGAAGCTGGAGGAGCAGAAGGCTGATGCAGAGCGACAGGTCAAGCTCCTGACGAGACAAATAAAGGTAAGGCAAACTATGATGGAAATCAACTGACACCAGCTGCCATCTGCACCGCCACTGCAGTCTGAAGCTTTCAATTAAAGCAACTTTTTCACTGCAGCGTCACTTTTGCACAAACTTATTCCGCATTTCCTCACCACAGCCATCACTTTTGCTGAAAACCTTTCTGAATACATTTTTTAAAAATCCACCATCCACGCCTTTATCAACCAAGTTATAATTTCTCACTGGAAACCTCAATATGTTAATCTGGATAAAGAATAATTTAAACAGAGACAGAATTGGTGTGTGTGTGTTTGTGTGTCATTTGTATCAGTTACCACCACAAATCCTCTTGTATTTACCTGCTTACTGGCTTTTACTGCTACTGACCTGCCGATAGTAACGCATCAAGAAAAATGTGCCAATTGATTCACCATCTCTCAGACTCAGTGCTATGGGATGCTGTGGTATTAAGTTGTGCATTCGTAAGCATAAGAGAGTAAGTACAGTAAAGTACAGTACTCCTTACTGTAGGAGGCAACAGAGCAGCTAATTTCTTTCTGAAACCATATTTATTTGGTTGCACATATTTATTTGTATATGACATAAGAGACACAGGAAAGTCTGTTGAAGAAAAGAAATGGCATGTAGCCTATGACCGGTCAGAATCAAACCTGGGGTCATTACAAAGCGTATTGCGTACATGGTCAGCGGGTCTAGTCGTCTCTGAACCCTTTGACATAAAGAATATAGTAGCTAGCAATCACGTAGCATGCAAATTCAGTCAACTGTTTCTACCAATCAAACAGCGCCCACACCTCTTAATAAAGAGCAGGATATTCACCTGAACACATGCCTGTCCCGGTGTTCTCCTCCCCCATCCAGGAGGAGAAGGAGGAGTGGAGGCGGTTCCAGGCGGACCTCCAGACGGCAGTGGTGGTGGCCAACGACATCAAGGTGGAGGCCCAGCAGGAGCTGCGCGCCCTCCGCAGGCAGCTGCAGGAGGAGCAGCATCGCAGTGCCAAGCTCTCCACCGACCTGGAGGCCCTGCAGGGAGTCAGGTACCTCCTTCACTTCCATGTTTTACCCCCACTGGACCCCATCCTCTCTCTGTCTCTCTCTGTCTCTCTCTGTCTCTCTCTGTCTCTCTCTGTCTCTCTCTGTCTCTCTCTGTCTCTCTCTGTCTCTCTCTCTCTCTCTCTCTCTCTCTCTCTCTCTCTCTCTCTCTCTCTCTCTCTCTCTCTCTCTCTCTCCCGTCTACGTCTTGCCACTGGGCTGCAGTTCCCTATCTTTCCCGATCCACCGCGCTGACATGAGATATCCTGCCAGAGCTTTGACAAATTCCCCCCCATTAAAGTTGCACATGTTTTATAAATCAACATTCAGCACCGGCACCAGTAGAATTGTCTCTTTTTCTCCCGGGTTGGTTCATAGTTCATTTTAGGTAGCTGAAATCCAACATCAGGGATTCATGCTTAGAGACATGTTTTGCATTTATTGTTTGCCAGTAAAATATGATGCACGCCAATAATGTAGACCTTTGGATTGTTTAGTTTTAAACCCTTTGTTTGCTGGGCTGTGGTTCGGATGGGGGGATTTGGCACGCTCTGTTGGCAGTGGTGTCCAGCAACTTTTTCCCCTTGTGTATATTAACTTCCTTTAAGCTGAGGCCTTCTCTGTCTCTCACTTTGTCACCCTGTAGTAACGCTCTCCCCTCGCACCTCACCACCACCACCTCTCTTACTGCAGCACACTGGAGCGGAACACTTTGTCAATTGTGTTTTGTGTGTGTGCGCGTTTGTGTGTGTGTGTGTGTGTGTGTGTGTGTGTGTGTGCACATGTGCAAGGCACGTATTGCCTGGTCGTAACACACTGCTGTACTCTTCCTGTCCACCGTGCCAGTCATTGCACAATCAGGGAACCGGGGCAAATAAACGTTGTTTAAACATTTACCGTCGTCTCCAGTGTAGATCAAAATAAAAAACAAATCAATATAAGCCAGTGTTTGGTCTAAAATGCAAAATGCTGATTCAAATCTCATTTAGATAAGTCCATTTAATTTCCGAAGCGTAGGCTAAATTAGCTTTCCCTGCGATTAGCTGTTATGCTACGTCCGCTCCCCTCCTCCGGCAGCACCCCAAGATGATTGTGTCAAAGATGGTCCTCTGACAAGGCTCCCTATGTAGAAGTCCAGGTGAGTTCCCTACCCTTAGCCAAGCCGCCTTGCCTTGTGAGCTCCCTCTGCTGCTGCTGCTACTGCCTCTTCCTGTCTCTCTGTCTGCATCCTCTGCTAGCATCATCTGTCTTGTCTTGACTGTCTCCACATGCCTGTCTGGCTCCCTGACTGTTGTCATATGTACTATAAGGGCACTCTCTGGATGGATCTGCTGTGCCTTGTTCTGTCCATGTTCAGTGTATACAGCGCCCTCTGCTGTTTTCCCTCTAGTTTTGTTATTTTCCTGTTGGACGAGTTAAACCACCTGCCTCTTTTGGTGGACATTAGACGGCCCTTCTGCACCGCATGCTGGGATGAGACTCGTGCTATGTCATCTGCTTCAGATGCATAAGAGTAGCATAGCGATCATGGAGCGTGGATCATGTTAGATCCTATGGAGAGTCATGATCGTGCTTACTGAAAGGAGTTGCATGGAGAGGATAAACGAGGAGTCATGCTGTCCGTACAGGTTGCTACTGACCCTGCAACATAACATGGCTCACTGACTGTGGATAAGATGTAGTATGGAAAATATCGTGGAGAGCTGGACATTTGGTTATTACGGTGAAACAAAGTGAAATGCATTGCACGAACTTCCAGTAGTCATTACACTGTAAAATAGAATGCTAATCTGTAATGACAGTGTTTTTGCACTTCATCTCAAGACTGAAATAATGAGTTGGGATTTGCAATTTCATGAATTGAATGATTAATTCAGCCAGGATTTCACATCCAACTGCATTTCACCGTGAAATGATTTGAATGTGACAAACCTACATGCTAAGCATAAAAACACATTTCTCCACATACCATTTTATTACTTTGTATTCATTTACAGCCTAAATGAACTGTAATCATGTCCATTCAGTGGTTGATGGTGTAGAGTTTGTAGAGAAGTCTATTAAAGGTTGTGTAGGGCCCAGCCACCCAGACAGCAGCAATGGTGCTGGGTTGAAGAGTGCACACCTCAACTTGTTCATTATAATTACTATAAACTCAGCAAAAAACCTGACAGAGAGCTTACTCCAGTGAATGGGCCTAATGCACTGCTTTAGATGGAGAGGCTGTGGATCAACCACGCTACCAATGGGCTTGCTGATTGCGTTTCGTAGTGGGGCAAAGCAGCTGCATGGTTTAGATTGATATTTAATAAAGACTTAACGCACATTAGGCCAAAATGTAGTCGCTCTGCTTAGCGTTAAGTCTAGTGATGTTTGAAGCGCCGCACATTTAAATGCAACGTAGCGGAGTAGATTGCATGTCTAGTTGGATTGCATTTAAGTCAAACGCAACTTAAGTCAAACTAAGTCAAACGTTTCATTTACGCAAACCACCACTTATTGTTTTCCAACATACAGATGACGCAATGCAAAATAAATATAAAGAAACAAAAAAATAAAAATAAAGCATGGCAAAACACTTTGTTCCACTGTAATTATTGCATTTGATGAGGGACAAATTGCTCCCTACAGAGATATTGACCCTACGTGAAACACTGATGTATTACACGTGAGCCGTCCTGCCTTTCAGTCCATCCTGACTCTTCTCTCCATCTTCTCTCCAGGATCGGCCCTGGGGCCACTTTTGACACGAAGACGGCCGTGGAGGGCCGATGAGAAGGCTGCCTCCCACCCCCCACCCCAGGGACCTTGCCCAGCGCAGACTGGAGACAGTGTTATCTTTGCACTTATTGTTTTTCCATGTAGTTGAACTTGTCATGTGCTGCATGCATCTGAACAGAAGCCAGACTGGATGCTGTCCTTAATGCAGTACATAGCCAAATCCTATGCTGATTTGACATGTAACTGTGTTTGTGCCACAGCAAACAAAAAAGCATCCATGTCTCAACATGTATTTTTATTTGACAAAACTTCTAAAGTTGATTTTCTATTATTTTATTTGTGAATGTATGCTTACACCTGTGACCTTCTTGTTCGTGTTGAAGAAAAATCTCATTTTTATGTTGTTTTGAAAGTTGCATTTGTGCCTTTTATTTTTTTAAGAAATCACCAACACTATTTCTCACAGTAATACTGCTAGTTTGGATAGAAAGAGAGGCCTCAAAAACAAGAACCCAGGAATCATAAATTGAACATTCAACTAGTCTTGTGTTGATTGCCAAACCCCAACAACCTAGTTAATAGTCCAGCCGTTCTACTGCCAGAATCAAGTCACAAGCACGATGTCAGTCTGAACATTTCAGGCAGTTTTTTGGCCTTAGAATATCAATATATTCTTTTGAAGTTTGTTCAGCTCTCTTACAATCCATACAACATCCAACAATTTATTTTATTGATCTCTATTAGACAGATTATTGTGTTTGAAACATCTGGTAGATGTGTGATAGGTGCTTGTCGTTAATTATCTGGGAAGACAGTTAGCGGAACCAGTTCATTAAACCATCCATTTCACTGAAGAGGTGTATGGATATTTAGGAAATCAAGAAGAATAAATGCAGTGGGGACCTTTAACCACTAGATGGCGTTGTTGAGCCAGGGGTGCGAACACATTGCCATGGACCTATTACATGCGCTGTCCCAAACACTGTATTTGTGACGATTGATTTCCTATTACATCAAAAGTCTCCGCTTTTCGCTGCCAACAATTGTGTTTAGGACAATGGTGATTATACACCTCAGCAGGGAATTACTTAATAGTTAAAGCCATGTTGGCAGAACACTGCTGATAAGGCAGTTTTTACTGCCAATACACCCACATGTGCCTCTCAGAATAACTGTTGTATAGTCGTAGGCCATACCATTAAGCAGAAAGATAGTTTTTCTAAAAGTAATATGTTACGTTTTTAAAGTATCTTTAAACAGCTAGTTCTAAAATACCAACGGTGAACACTGGTAATGTTAAATCATTTCCGCCATTATGCCTGTTTCCTTGTTTTGTTCACTTTCTGATGGAAAATTGCAAAATGGTTGTTTTGCTTTCATGTAGGGTTGAAGAAGCATGGATTTTGGTTTTTGCATCTCAGGATTTGTTGATAATCCAGTTATCATCCGAGTTATTGCAGTTTGTGCATTTGCCGAAAGATCTACACCATTTATTCAGAGACTCGTGAAGGCTTTAATTTATATTGTCATATTTACAGAGAGACTCGTTGCTGTTTTTACCTGTGACAGGATACACAGTGCTACATGTCTACGGTATGTCAGTTTAAATGTTGTATATTGGGTCCATCAGTCAATAAAGTATCTCCACTCCACTTTGGGTGTGTTTGTTTTGTGTGTTTAAGCTGAATACCTCAGAGCTGAATTTGTGTGAATCGTGTATTCAACAAGATACATGTTGAACACAAAGTTAAGGGGTTCTAGAGGTCCAATGTTCACTTGGGGCACTGGGCCAGAAGTCATTGGGCGTTTGTGTTCCAAATATAGAACCAGCTATCTAGAACCAGTCAGTCACTATTGATCAAAACCGCCCAGCTTCAAAAGATAGTAGAAATGTGTTGAGTATTATAGCCATGATTGCAGCAGCTCAGGGCAGAAACCCAATAGAGAACTGCTCTTTACAACATATTTCCAACCTATAATACCAAATATATTCTGTGATGCCTTCTGAAGAACACACATTCCATCCATCGCGTTCTTATTCCTTTAAACTATGTTACATTTTCCCTGCCAACTTGTTTGTACTTATATTTAAATCTTTGTATACCGGAAAACCCTTGCACTTTCTGTATGTGCATGTGTGTCTCAGGTCACTAGGGGACGAGGGGAGAGTTTCCGGCACAGATGGCAGGAGCGGCGGTGGTAACTGGTGTGGCATCGCCAGGACCACGACCCCGACCTCGCCTGGCGACTCCCACACAGAGGCAGACTCTGATGCCGGCGCCACCATCCAGTCTCTCATCAAGTCTTTTGACACAGTTGGACAGAGTGAGCCCCTCTCATAAATGCACTGCACGCACACACGCTGCCATGCAAACACAAACACGCAGACAGACGTTTCCTGTTGGCTGCGCGGCATGCCAGTAGAAAGGAACATCTGCTTCTCTGCTACAGTCATGGATGGCTGGAGTGATGAGGGGAGGAGGGAGGGATGGATGGAGGCATGGATGATGGGAAAAGGGAGAGGGGAGAGGGGATGGATGAGGGAAGTTGTAAGTTGCTTTTACATTTTTCTCAGTGAAATTCTTGGGTGGTTCGTTGGAACATATGGCAGTTTGTTAAGAGACATTTCCCAGAAATCAGTGGGTCGTACGCAGCTCGTCAGTTGCTCGGTTTAAATTACGCAATATCTTGTTTTTTGGGCTTTATTTTGGGTTTTTTGATTTAACACTTATGTCAAAGTTTACATTTTAAGTGTGAGAGGTAAAGGAGGGTGCACCATACATCAAAACGCTCACCCGCAAATATTCTACAAGATACTTTTGGTCTGTTATTGCTTGTAACAGAACTATAACTTAAAAGTTGACTATAGCTTTTGTGTTTGTAGGCTAAACACCATAGACATTACTGTAATCACCAAGGTGTGAAATGTTATCACACAAATCATTACACAAAATGTATCACGTCTAGCAGTGTACAGCTTTAAAAAGTGCCAAGATTTAGTGTGATGGTAATAACTGTCTTGAATGTGGTTTTCCTCCTATGAAAATACTCAACTAATGTGTATATTGATCCTTTCAGATGGACCAGGACACACAGTACTGATCCACTCCACCCCTAGAAGCCCTCTCAGTGGGATCCCAGTACGATCTGCCCCTGCTGCTGCTGTCTCTCCCACCCAAGTATACATTTGGTTGCGGCAAAAATTTACATCTTATCTATTTTTTGCATTTGTTCCAACCAGCTGTATCGTAACCATGTGGATTGTCTTTGTAGAGGCTGTCGCACATAAAGCCCCTCCCTAAGGCATTGGAGAGGAAGATCAACCATGGGGAATTCTCTCATCCTGGTACGTGGACTGTGGATTTAGTAGAGAGTTACACCCTGTCTGTTTACCTACAATGCTGTAGAACCAATGTTGTATTCCTAGATAGTCTGTTGGTGAAGTCCAATGCTCCGCTTTCGGCTCATGCTAAAAATACATCACAGTATTCATTTTATTGTTGTGAATGGTCAGGGCTAAGCACAGAATGGCATCCCATTCACCAGGTTCCCACACCTGTTATCTCATACACAACACAACTAGTAGCGTTCAACAGCCACCATGTCTTATTCTCCTTTGGAGAAAAAAAATACCTCAATGTTCTTTTTATTGAATGTTGTTGTGGAAAGTCATAATACATTCAACTTAAGGTATGTGGAACTGAAAAAGAGGTAGGAATTTCATAATGGATTTTTTCTTTTACAATCTTTTAAACCAAGCTTTAGTAAGAGAGAACCAGGAAACTAATGGTATCGTTGTGGTCATCAGTGGTCATATTTTGGTTTGTCTGGTATGACACAGTTGTTAAGTGGGCTTGTGAATGGACGTTCTGCTACCCATATCTATTCTAATGTGATCTGTTAAAATCGGCAAATCAGACTTGTCCAACTGATTTGGTCTGTTTACACGGCTTTCACATGTGAAGAAGTCTATTGACCATCATTGTCCTCATATGACTGATATGACTAGTTAGCAATCTGCCTGCCTATTTTTTCTAACATTTTCCCTACTTTTCAGATTTGCAACGACTTTTCTATAGAAAGATGGTCTTGTGTATCGTAAGTTGTTGAACATTACCTTAACAATGCCAGGGTCAGGGGTCCACCCATGATGAGAATCGAAACACTCACGGTATTGTAAAACTGGATACTGAAAAGTGCCTTTCACAGGGCCTTATAATGCTCTCCCCTATCTGGTCTCATCTCATTCCTCATTCCTCATCATTTTCTCTCCCCCCACCCCCAGATAAGCTGCCAGGGTGTAGGGACGACCTGAAGCCTAGCGGCCTCATGAGGAAGAGCCCCTCCCTGGAGTCTGTCATCAAAACACCGGGCTCCCTCAGTGGTCGCACCCCATCCTTCAGCTACAACCGGCCCAATAGCAAGCTGAGGTGAGCCCTCCAATCCCACCACCCTCCCTGCGTCTGCCTACCAAACCCCAATCCAAACCTCATCTGGCTCATTGAGCATGGAGTCTGAGGTTGCCGTCTGGGCAGATTGATGATCAACACTATTCTTCCTTATCAACTGCTTGAACAGGTACCCAAAGTCATGTGACCCGCTTTCGCGAATGCACATATTTATTTCTTTTTACAAAGCCTCATTGTTTCTTAATTTTTATCGCACCACAACTGTTTCAGTTCCGTTTTTAGGTATATTTGCCTCTCACATATTTCACTACTGCATAATTTTAGCAACATAATTTTTTTTTATATAGTTTTCCTTTTTCTTCTTTTAATTTATTTCTGAGATTTTAATAGTAAAACCACCATTCAGTTGTTTGGCATTAAATGATAGGATTCTCCCAATAAGTGGTGTTGGAGAGCAGTTTCCTGGCAGACTGTCGCTGTTTGGAGTGGCTAGTGAGTTTGACTCTCAGCCAAATGGCTACCAGGTTTGATCCTTATTTCCTCAGCCTAACCTGTAGGTGCCAATGCTCTGTCTCTGCCTGCTCATGAAGGACATGTATCTCAGTTCAATGTAGGTCGCTCTGGATCACAGCATCTGCTGAGTAACTAAATAGTAAATAGTACAACACACTAGAGACACACTAGAGAATCTGTTAGAAAGGTCATCAAGTTTAACATTTCTAACAGATTCTTCCTCTCTCTCTCTCCAACCGATTACTAACAGAAGGCTGAGATATGCTTTTATCTTTTGTTGACTGCCTCGCCACACTTTTCTACCATACTGAAGATCTATGGTTTCCTCGTGTGCAGCATTTCTGGAGTTTTCACATTTCCCTCGGCTGCAGAGAGTGCCTATATTAATGTTTTATTTGTATGGAGTAATGTTGTTTAGTGTGGTGTAATGTTGTTTAGTGTGGTGTAATGTTGTGTAGTGTGGTGTAATGTTGTTTAGCGTGGAGTAATGTTGTTTAGTATGGTGTAATGTTAAGTGTGGAGTAATGTTCTTTAGTGTAGTGTTAATGTTGAGCATGGAGTAATGTTATTTAGTGTGGAGTAATGTCTAGCATGGAGTAATGTTGTTTTGTGTGGTGTAATGTTGTTTAGTGTGGAGTAATGTCTAGCATGGAGTAATGTTGTTTTGTGTGGTGTAATGTTGTTTAGTGTGGAGTAATGTTGTTTTGTGTGGTGTAATGTTGTTTAGTGTGGAGTAATGTTGAGCATGGAGTAATGGTCTTTAGTATGGAGTAATGTTGTTTAGTGTGGTGTAATGTTGTGTAGTGTGGTGTAATGTTGTTTAGCGTGGAGTAATGTTATTTAGTATGGTGTAATGTTAAGTGTGGAGTAATGGTCTTTAGTGTGGAGTAATGTTGTTTTGTGTGGTGTAATGTTGTTTAGTGTGGAGTAATGTTGAGCATGGAGTAATGGTCTTTAGTGTGGTGTAATGTTGTTTAGTGTGGAGTAATGTTGAGCATGGAGTAATGGTCTTTAGTGTGGAGTAATGTCTAGCATAGAGTAATGGTCTTAAGTGTAGTGTTAATGTTGACCATGGTGTAATGTTGTTTAGTGTGGAGTAATGTTGTTTAGTGTGGAGTAATGTTGTTTAGTGTGGAGTAATGTTTAGCTTGTTCATAACACGATCCGTGCCGTTTCTCCTACTACTCTTCCCATGGCCTCGTTCCCAGACCTGAACCCAAGGGATCCATTTTGGGAAAGCGCTCGAAGAGTTTACTTTTGTTGACAAAAACCATAACAACACTTGATCAGTGTACAGTATGGTGGAACACGGCCAGGCAAAATACAAAAACAAAGACAACCACACATTCTTCTGCCCTTTAACCTTAGTGTTATGCCCTTTCAGTATGGTGTTTACAATGCAGTCTCACCATGTTGTGTTGGGATCCTGGAATCCAGCGGATGCAGATGTGTGCGACCGTGCGCATATGCATACGTGTTTGGGTTGGCGCGGGGGGGTCGTGAAGAATGCAATGGTCAAGAGACAACTGCACATCCTGAATGTACACTAGATGACATAACTCTCTTTCTCTCTCTCTCTCTTTCTCTCTCTCTCTCTCTCTCTCTCTCTCTCTCTCTCTCTCTCTCTCTCTCTCTCTCTCTCTCTCTCTCTCCATGTCTCCCTATATCTCTCTCTCTCTCTCTCTCTCTCTCTCTCTCTCTCTCTCTCTCTCTCTCTCTCTCCATGTCTCCCTATATCTCTCTCCCTATATCTCTCTCTTTCTCTCTCTCTCTCTCTTTCTCTCTCTCTCTCTCTCTCTCTCTCTCTCTCTCTCTCTCTCTCTCTCTCTCTCTCTCTCTCTCTCTCTCTCTCTCTCTCTCTCTCTCTCTCTCTCTCTGCGACATGACTGCTATGTGTTCCCTGGTGACAGTGTGGAAAGAAAGGACCCTTTGGCTGCACTGGCGCGGGAGTTTGGCGGATCGAAGCGCAACGCTCTACTGAAGTGGTGCCAGAAGAAAACAGAGGGCTATCCGGTAGGGCGCGCAGGGGCTGAGGATTTCCCTTTTAAGATAATCACCATGGACGATTCATTGCTCATTATGTGTGTCGGCCTGACATTTCAATATCCCTTTCACACTTGGTCACTGGTGACTGCATGGTCGTGAAATCAATCTTGAGGACAGTAACCCAAACAGTTGGCTGAAAAACATTTATTTGTATGCACGCTTTCTTTTAATGCGCCATGTGGATAGGTTTATGCCTCAGAGGGTGGTGTTTGTTGTGGATATATTGGGGGGGGGGGGTTTATTGACGGCGTCATTGAGCTGTTTATCTCCGATGGCATGCTGCTGTGGTGTGTTGACAGACAAAACGTTGGGGCCGACTGTCTGGGATTGTTATGGAGATTTAATCAGCGAGATTAAACAAATTAGATCAAGAAATAGAACTGATAAAGAATTAGCATATATGCAAACATTTGTGGTTGCGTGTGTGTGTGTGTTTCCGTGTGTTTCCGTGTGTTTGTGTGTGTGTGTGTGCGTGTGTGTGTGTGAGAGTTTGGCTTGGAAAGGGTGTGTCATTGTGTGTGTGAGTGTGTGTGAGTGACAGCTACAATCATATATATATATACACATACCATTTGTTTTGTGCGATAAGCATTGTATCTTATTTTCTATTTGTGTCCCTGTGTCCATGGTACCAAGTGTTAACAGCCCACTATTCTCACTGCTACTTTAAGGAGCACATTAAGACCTGTGGGATTATAGCCAGCTAGCTAAAACTCTTAGCACATTCCCATTCCCTGTAGCATTTACAGACATCCCTGTGTTCCCTACTGGCAGTGTATCCCTCTAGAAAGCATTGTTGATCCAACCTCAGGTTGTGGTGATCCTAATATAACATCTGTAGCTCCGGCATGACCAGAGGCGTGGGCGGAGTTTGGCTTTTTTAAGGCCCAGCCATCCCTTCCTCTGTGATGCATGTTGTTGATGAATTGGCAGGAATGTGAGTGGGATCAATAGTTCCTATTGTCAGCGCATGCCACCGCGGTCCAGTGGACTTTGACTCACACCCCCTCAAAGGACGACCTCCTGAGACTCATGTCGGCTTAGTCACACTTTACTCGTACACCATACACACTCGTACGCGTGTGGCTGTACGCACTGGCAAGCCGCTGTTATGGGAACAAGCAAGGAGATGGATGAGCTCCTAATCTGGGGAGTCTGGATGCGTTTTTCTGATAGTAAACTTGACTTTGAGAACTTTAAGGACGAAATGTGTCCTGTGTCTAATGTTTTGAGTAAGTGTTGAGTCATGGGTGGATGAGAGGATGGCGTCCGATGTATTACTGCCTATCATTTAGAAGAAAGGGTGAGTGGGGCCACTCATTGGTCAATGTTGGGTCCGATTAAACAGACAGGCATGTAGGAATGTCAGCATGTTTCTACATGCCACAGTTTGTAACATGTTTGTTGTGTCCACCCTGAGGTGGACATAACAAACATTTAGTATGCCGACATTCCTACATGCCTGTCTGTTTAATTTGATCTTTAGTCTGTTTTAAGACCGAAAAGGGGAATACTGTATTGAAGAACAATGTAGAAAGAATACATAGAGGGAAGTTGATTTTCTCTATTTGATGAGTCCTGGGCAAAAAGTACCTCCACATAGGGGTCAGGGCCACGTCATGAAGAAGTTTGGGAACCCCTGAGCTGGACCAGCGAAACAGCTCTCTGAAACACCCAGAGCAATCTTAACTGAGCTCAGATTTAGCAGTACATAAAAAAAAGACCCTTGTTTCCAGCCCAACCAGATTCCACCATCGAACCCCTGATCCAATCACGTGTCACCAAAGAGCCGAGCCACACGCTACTATTATTCCCAGCTATACAGAATTCAATAAGAAGCTTTTGCTAATTTGACATTCTGCTTAATAATTACTCTCTGCTGGGAATCTTGGTTTGTAGTTTTTTTTTTCTTATCCTTTGATGAAGTTTGCTGTTCACCAAGTAAATTATGGTCTAGCTTCATCCTGGGGCTATAAAGCCAGTTTTTTTCCCAAAGGGTTTGCGTGTCAAAGTATCTAAATGACTAGTATGGCCCGTAATAAAATCGGGCAGCCACATATTTCTTAACATGATTACGCTCCACCTGCTGTCGGTTCCCAGAAAGGAAAGACATTAAGCTGTAATGTTACCCGTGGTGGGTATGGGTAAATGGTAATAATTGTACACTCCGCTCGGTTGTTTACTTGGCAAGAAAAATCTTGCAGTCATACCAAAAAATAGTGTATTTTTGGAAAAATTTGACCACATGTGTGTGTGTGTGCTCGTGTGTGTGTGTGTGTGTGTGTGTGTGTGTGTGTGTAAAGAACGTCAGCACGTGACATTCTTTACTGGAACACAGTGCAGTGTGCGGCCCTCTTCCTTTGAATCCCACAGCCTGTCTGGGTGAAAAGGTCACAGTGCTTTTAAACCGCCAACCAAAGGTCACCGTGATCCACTGTCCTGAACCCCTATCCCACCCACATCTCTCTCTCTCTCTCTCTCTCTCTCTCTCTCTCTCTCTCTCTCTCTCTCTCTCTCTCTCTCTCTCTCTCTCTCTCTCTCTCTCTCTCTCTCTCTCTCTCTCTCTCTCTCTCTCTCTCACTCACTCACTCACTCACTCACTCACTCACTCACTCACTCACTCACTCACACTCTCTCTCTCTCTCTCACACTCTCTCTCCTGTAAAGCAGGCTAGGCCTCCTCTACTACTGCCTTAATTGAAACTAAATATTTGTAACTTTTTACATTTAAATGGAGGTCCTGTTCCATTCCTCCCGGAATAATTAATGACATGAAGACCGAAAACCCCCAAATTATCATACTGAAGATCTGAATGACTTGAGTATTGAATGAGATCTCTCTCTCTCTCTCTCACTTTCTCTCTCTCTCTCTCTCTCTCTCTCGCTCTCGCTCTCGCTTTCTTTCAACCGTCCAGAAGAAAAAAACACAAATTATAGTCCTAATGTCCGCACCTTGACTGGCTCATCGCATGCATGCACATACACACACGCACAGACACACACCATAAATCACAACTTTCAGGAAACATGGAGGCAGCAGCAAGAGCTCATTTTGTGTCTTTCTCTTTTTCCACACACACACACACTTTCTCTCTCCACACACTCCTTAATGCCTCCTCTCTGCCGTCCCATCTCCTCTGTTTTCCTGTTGAAGGTTAGTGAGATGTTGGCATTATCTAGAACACATTATACACTGAGGAAGCTCTCTCTCTCTCTCTCTCTTTCTCTCTCTCTCTCTCTCTCTCTCTCAGGCAACCTTGCTTTATCTCCTTCTCGTGCAACCTCTCTCTCACTTTCTCTGTCTCTCTCTCTCTGTCTCTCTCTCTCTCTCTCTCTCTCTCTCTCTCTCTCTCTCTCTCTCTCTCTCTCTCTCTCTCTCTCTCTCTCTCGTGTTAAGTGGGGTGAAGCTGGTGATGATCCTCCCAGACGGATCTCTGTAATGTCTGTAATGCGTGTCGTCATTTATGTATTGCCTCTTTCAGGTAATTAACAGCACGCTTCAGCATTATTCAACATTATTGGTCAGCTCTCTGTCTGAATGGGCTGTGAGGATGCCGGCTCCTACCTCACTCTCATTGGCCTGTATTGCAGAGCCACAATGGCCGCTCAGTGTGGACTCCTGGTGGCATAGGGGGCATATTATTAAATGAATGACGATTGAGGCAGGGAAACATTTTGATTAAACTACAATGAACATTAGACTCCATGCAGAGCGTAATGTGTAATGTGAGACAAAGACATGGAGAAAGGAGAAGGAGAGAGAGACAAAGAGAGAGAAAGGAGAAGGAGAGCGAGAGCGAGAAACTTGGAAACGGAGACAGAGAGAAGGAGGAACTTGGAGACAGACAGAGAGCGAGAGAGAGAATGAAACTTGGAGACAGACGGCGAAAGAGACAGAGAAACTTGGAGACGGACAGAGAGGGAGAGAGCAAGAGAGAAACTTGGAGACGGACGGCGAAAGAGAGTGAAAAAGAGAGAGCAACTTGGAGACGGACGGAGAGGGAGAGAGAGAGAGAGGTAAAGCGAGTTAGCGTGAGAGCGAGAGAGCGAGATGGCAGACATTACAACACTGGGAGACACTCCTGAGTTATTATTGTTTCATGCTGGAAGGCATTAGCATATATTCGATTTTGTGCATGGCTCACATCCTCCTGGGACTCCAGTTAGGTTCAATGAGAGGGGAGGGGCGTTTGCAACCATGGCCTACGTGCCGGACTCCATGTGTCCCCAATCACCTTGTTAGCCTGTGTCTATGTGTGTGTGTGTGTGTATGTGTGTCTGTGTGTGCATGCGTTGTGGGCGCCTCCACCTGGCAATACGTGTTCTGACCCGCTAACAAGGCCAACCGCTCGGGGCCAAGTGGTAAAACGTGATGAACATGGCGACACTTCACCTCCGCTCAGACACCGCCTCGTCGCCATGGAGAGAAGACCGTAATCGCCTTAAAAGGCACATGGGTATGCTCGTGCATGTGTCTGTGTGTTTGTGTGTTTGGTGTCTAAGTGATCGAACCAAGATGTAGGTTTGTATCCACAGGGGACCGCTTTCAGTCACATCTAAAATGTCAGATTCTGGGAAGTGCGGATCGATCAGTGACGACCTTAAAGCCGGCCCTGATTGACTTGTGCACACGCGCATACTCACACACATGCACAGCCACACACACACACACACACACACACACACACACAAACACACACACAGGTAGACCATTCAGTGGTGTTGGCCTTCACGGTTACATTTAGCATTTTAAGACTTTTCTTCTTTTGACATTTTGAGACTTTACTCAAGGAAATCTCTTTCACATTTAATGTGAAAATATGTATATTTATATTTAGTTAGTTACCTATGCTTGTTGATTTTATATATCGTCATATATCTAAAGAAAATCCTAAATCTCATATCAGTTGATTTTTCAACTTCAAACATCTGCTCTGCTGGTCGGTCTGCTTCCTACTGAAACTTCACCTTTTGATGTCTTTATTTAGCAGCTGATTTAAGCCCCTCCAACCCTTCTGTTTTTTTTCGCTCTTCAATTAACCATAGAAGCCCAACAAAAATAGTGCTGCTGTTTGTTCAGGATGGGAACAATAAGGAAGGTCTCTGAACATGAGGGTTCAGCTGGGTCGCCCAGAGCTCAGCTCATCCGGCCTCATCTGGGAAATACACACACACACTTACGCACTGACACACCCCCTCCACCACACACTCTCTCACACACACACACACACACACTCACATAGACATGATTTCACACACACACAAACACACACAAGCACTGACACACCCCTTCCACAACACACTCACACACTCACACACACACATACCCTCACATAGACATGATCACACACTCACATTGACATGATCACACACTGACATAGACATGATCGCACACTCACACATATTTCAGTGGAACAAGAACAGAGCCTCTAGCTTCAGAGGAATGAAGGTCAGTCAAGAAGGAGAGGGGGGTGGGGGGGGGCTGAGGTTGGGTGTGTGTGTGTGTGTGTGTGTGCGCGCATGTTTCTCCTCTTAATAATGTGGAATGAAAAGCAATGTTTTACCGGAATGTCTAATTACTGGCCTATACTAGCTAGCTATCTAACTAACGTTCATATTATGTGTCTACTGTACTCTCCCCTCATTTCCATAAACTAAAGTACCCAAGCGAGCTGGGCAGCTGAAGACGGCTGCTCTCTACCATAGAGCTACCCCCGACTGCTCCATCTTCATCTCCTCCTCTGTCTGCTTCATCTCCTCCTCCAGCCTGATCTCCTCCTCCATAGTCATCTCCTTGTCCATCTTCATCCCATCCTCTATCTTCCTCATCTCCTCCTCCTCCTTTCTCTTCTCCTACATCTTCCTAATCTCCTCCTCCATCTTCTTCATCTCCTCTTCCAACCTTATCTCCTCCTCCATCCAAATTCCTCCTCTCCTTTCCAATATTCAGTCCTTCTTTCTTCCTCCTATCCTTCATCTTCCTTCTCCTCCACCTTTTCCTCCTCCTCCGCCTCCATCATCATCCACTGCTTCTGCAGACGGTTGTATCTCTGATGTAGTAACCATTAACCACCTGACCCATTAGGACAAACACTCTAGTGTCTCTCACTCCCGCTCTCTCTCTCTTTATTACCTTTCTTTTTTTCCATGCCAAACCATCACACAGTGCCATGCGTCTTTCATCTCCCTTCTCCATTGTTTATGCTGTTGTGTTCTATGCTCTCTGGATGGATTTGAGAGGGGTCTGCTCTGTGACAGAGGTAGTACCCTGATGAGGATGAGGTTCATTGTTCACACCACTCTCTGGCCTGATGTCTCCTGCTCTCACCCACTCACTGGATTGATGGCTTTTAAAGGAGCTGGATATGAAGTATACGTGTGTGTGTGTCTGTGTGTGAGAGCGCATTTTAGTGTGTGTGTGCCCTCGCACTATTTGTTCTGTTACTGACAGTTTTAACAAGCTACTGTATGTATTTATGCATTGTGTGTGTTTGTATTCATAAATGTGCGTTTGTCAATAGGACGTTCCCCATTGTCTATCAATGCGGGTATGCATGTGTGTTGTCACGCTCACACAATATGTGCCCTTAAAGCGTGAAAACACACATACTGGTGCACACACCCAGTGAAATGGGAGGAAAGGCAGTGAGGAAGCATTAACTGCCTCATTGAACACAAGCCAAACCCACATAGTAAAGCCAACAAACACACACGCACAGAAGCAGTACTTTGCTGGGACCCAGAGAGAGGAATCCATCTACTCTGTACTGTAATCCAGTAATGGCACAGATCCATGCTGGTGTCCAGTGTCATAAGGGTGATGGGTTTTCATTGGCGAGCACTAGACATACATTGCTGCAGTGACGGGAAGCAGACTTTCATCATGACTAGCATCGGTGTTACAATGTTCCCTGTCTCCATGGGGACCGGCGCTCTGGTCAGCATATTCTGCATGAACGTCCATGTCTCTAGTATGTGGAGCATGGAGCGCGGGCATCACACCTTCAACCGTCCACCTAGCGACAAGCCCCGCCCCACTAGCACAGCACTGAACCCTGAAATGACTACCACAAGCCGAAGGTCCATCTAAAAGCAGTCTATAATCAGTAGGGAATGTATTGCTCCTGGTTGACAGCATTCTAGGCATTGTCTTGTTCAACAGCATCGGAACTTCAGGAGATCATGAGAACCCACTATCTATCGTGGTAGTGTCTAGTGTGTGTGTGTGTATGTGTGTGTGTTGGATGGGGGTGTGTGTATGTGTGTGCTCTACTCTACAGTGTTTTTTTAGCTGCGGTGACCACATAGCTGTACTCTCACACGCTTGTGTTTAAATGTTGTGTTGTTCCAAAGCATATGAAAGATCCTATCTGATTCTACAATATTACAGACCTGCTGACAGGCCAAAGCAAACATATAGGGAAACTTATTCTCTCCCTCTAAATTGTGTTCATCTAGTCTGTCTGTCTACTCTATCTATCTCTCTCTCTCTCTCTCTCTCTCTCTCTCTCTCTCTCTCTCTAACTCTCTCTAAACTCTCTATCTCTCTCTCTCTCTCTCTCTCTCTCTCTCTCTAAACTCTCTCTCTCTCTCTCTCTCTCTAACTCTCTCTAACTC
>JACYXH010000310.1:747500-792500 GCA_026745465.1 Lota lota | reverse complement strand
GGCAACACAAGGGCAGGCAGCGTCTGTGAGGATGGTGTGTGAGCTCATACAAACCTTGGCTGGTTCTGTGCCGACAGAACCTGTCGTTGCAAATTAGAATCAAGCAAATCTTCTTGTAAACTGCTGTAACGCCTCCAGGACAGGGCATTTAGAAAAGTGACACTTTCAGCAGGGTTTGGTTATGCTTGTTCTAGTTTTAGCTTTTGCTATTTATCCCAGAAACATACATTTACATTTAATATACACTCTTGTCGACTTAACAGCTAACATTCCTAACAACACCTGACAAGAGAGATCATAGATTAGATTAATATAAATTATATTTTAGGAAAATGAATTGCTGTTCACAGGCATTGCACTAAGCCTACTGCCGTTTGAAATGAGAATGGACTGATTTGTTGTGTTCCGCTCTGCTGTGCGGTTTGTTTTTGCAGAAATGTTTCACTAACCTCGCTCCTCTGTCACTCTGCAGTTGATTTCAGGAAGTACTATTCATTCAATAAAAACGTTGTATTTTAAAACCCAGGAAAGGATTTTAAGATGTTAAAGCTTAGGCACCTTATTCATCAGTGATGTGATCTAATTAAGATTACTTTTGGAGATCATTAATGTGTGAAAATATCAAGAACAATTAAAAGTGTTATTTATTTATTCAAATAAGAGAATGTCCCCCTAAAAGGACACAATAGACAACATGTTTGCAGTTTTATATTTCCACACGTTTGAAGGACTCTCGAGTATAGTGACCAATAAAAACTCGTTTTGTAGGAATCTGTTTTCTTCGTGTAGTTTTAATAGTGTGTGCATGTAGCCTATAGGTTTTCTAAAGACGATAATTGCAACCCTTATTTGTGTATTTTGTTTCAAGATTCTTGCCATCTTCTAACTATTCATCGTGTAGGCCTACCGTTAACACCGTGGACTCCCAGCTGTTTTCGTATAGTAGACCTACGGGTCTAATTTGCTTTACACCGTTAAAACTGCCAGAGCAGTACAACTTTTATGTGTTGGAACAAGGGGTGGGGAATTAGAGCCCATGTTTGCCATTCAACACTTTTTATTGTTAGGCTTTATGGTTTATTTTATTTTTTTACTATATCGACCTATATCCAGCTATATCCATCTATATCTATAACTATATCGATAGATAGATAGATAGATAGATAGATAGATAGATAGATAGATAGATAGATAGATAGATAGATAGAACTATGAACTATTAACGCGGAGGTGTTCCAACATATCCAAAGTTTCATGTGAATAGGCTATTCTATAGCTTGTGGCGAGAACTATCTTGAAATTATACCATCCAAATGAAACCTAATCCCGTCTGATTTAAACAGCCTTGTCGTTTCTTCAATAAACAAAAACTCCTCTATGGTGCGTAATTACGCATTTGGAAACAGTGAGTGACACCGGCCAGGGTTTCACTTTTCTCAACACGCGGGTTGCGACAATAAGGGGGCGGGGGGGGGGGGGGGGGGGGGGGGGGGGGGGGAGAGATGGTTGTGCTTGGGGCGTGGCCACTGTCTGTAATTGATTTTTTTTCTTCACTTGAAAACTCGCGTTAGGGGAAGTTTTGCAACAGACTCCATGCGCAACGAATGCAACCCGACGAGCAGCTGCGAGACGAAACAAATGAGTTATGTTGATGTGGAAAATTGCACAAGTCAATTAAGGTAAGGAACAATATTATTTATATTATTTTGTGACTGTATTTCAATATAAGTCACATCCAATCGTATGAGGATCGCGGCAAAACGACTATATCGTAGTAATGAAATAGGTATTATTTCTAAACGCACTATTGTGATTTATGACTATAACTTACTTTATCATGTGTTTGTCTGCAGATGGCTGGTTTCGAGACCCATGCTGGTGGAATATATCTGGATTACACTCTGCAGACTTCACCTCTTTGGAACTAGGACCGCCGTGTTCATGCTTCTTTTTCTCCCTTTGACAAGCCAGCCACTAAGACCTGTTACATACTTGCTGAGATGAGTACACCGTACTACTACATAGTCATTGAAGTAATAATCGCTATTTTGTCTGTATCAGGCAATGTACTGGTTTGCTGGGCTGTCGCGATCAACACCACTTTGAAAAACGCAACGAACTACTTTCTCGTGTCTCTGGCTGTAGCAGACATTCTGGTGGGCTGCCTTGCCATCCCCTTTGCCATAACAATAAGCATGGGCATCAATTTGGACTTTTACGGATGTCTTTTCCTCGCGTGTTTTGTTTTAGTGTTGACACAAAGCTCAATATTCAGCCTGCTTGCGATTGCCATTGATAGGTATTTGGCCGTCAAAATTTCTCTTCGGTGAGTATTTCTTTTTTTCCACTATCCATTATATGCATTATATCTCACTTCGTTCCGATGTTTAACTAATAGCTCTTAAGACAGCAGTTGAATTAAGGACATAATCAGGCTGCCCAGGGGAGCGCTTCTTGATGCGCGCCCTAAGGGTCCAGAGCTCCCCGTCTGTAAACAGATTTGTTCCGTTGGATAACATACACACACATTGAAACGAAGCTCAAGTTCTCTCCCGATTCACAGCTAGTGAGTGATGTGCGACCAGGAAACGAACATCGTTTTTTGAATGACAAACTGGTTACCACTGGGACTGTGACATGTGTATTGATCAAAAACAATGTATTTGTCATTTGTAATCTATTCTGTGTTATGCCATATATCCCCCAGTATAGGATTCAGTCTGGCCCGAATGTTTTTTCCCACTCAGTCAGAAATTGCTGTGCAGCCTATTTCAGGCCAGCTTAACACGGGTTAAATCACCTTGGGCTACCCAAAGCACGTCCGTTATATGCTAAACAGGACATCGACTATCTCACCATGCGGTTTAGTGCCTGGCCCAAAAGGCGTTCTCGTGGTTTAATAGACAGCTGAAAAGCCAGCTCCTTACTCGCCTTGAAACACTTAGAAAAATGACGGCTGACGCTCGGGTCTGGATGAGAAAGTTCACAGCATGATTTAGAGCCCGTATTCACTTTGGGCCACCCATGTCAATGTTCACCTATATTGACCACCTCACGTAGTGTCCCCCAGTATATGATTCAGTCTGTCCCGAATGGGTTTTCCCACTCAGAACCGATGTCAGAAATTGCTGTACGGCCTATTTCAGGCCAGCTTTCCACGGGTTAAATCCCCTTGGATGTTTTGGGTGGCCCAATGTGATTTAACCCGCTCGGTTCTGAGTGGGGAAACCCAAATATGTAAATATAAATAGCGTACATTTTTCGGGTGGTTAAACATCATAATAACAATGGTAGATCCTATCTCAGAGCTACTGTGTGCAAACTACGGTCTCTCGATTTCCCAGTCTGGTTGTGTGTGTTGTCGGAGCAAACTCACATGCCGTGAGTAATTGCCTCGAACATTCATAATGATAATGAGTGGCCTTATCTGCGCTTTAAATGGAATCATAGAAATGATAGCAGTAGTTATACAGTACGAGGCAGGCAATGTTTTCATTCGTCACTGAGGGCATTTAACAACGGGATGAAGAGCTCTGTCACCCAGCTCCTCCGCCACAGACCGTGGAAGCCACTATATTAATACCTAACCATAGTCTGTCACCTAATTGATCACCAGTGCTCCAAAAACATTCACTGTGGTGACCTAGAGCTTGTTCACACATTGTACTTTCTACTTTCAAACAAGCTAATATACACATCAGGGGGCCACATCAGATGGGCAAATAAGATACGCATCTTCTGGTCTCTAGGGCGGCACGGTGGTTAGCACACACAAGAAGGTCCTGCGTTGAAACCCGGGGCGTGGAGTTCATATGTTCTCCCCGTATTCACTCCGGTTTCCTCCAACATCACAAAAACACGCGAGTTAACCCTCCTGCTCTGCCCATAACCAAGGCAAGGCACTACACCTGGGGTTGGTTCCCGGGTCCCAGCACAGGATGGGTCAAAATAGAGCATGAATTTCCCCATGGGGATTAATGAAAGTATATCACACATGTAAGCTTAACAAGTTCATTTGTGGACATCTTTATTATTATTATTATTATTATTATTATTATTATTGTTATTATTATTATTATTATTATGGCTAATGACTTCTTGAAAACGTTATATATAGCCAGTGCAGGCATGGCATTCAACAACTGAAGCTGATAATGGTTTGGTTATACTGGCACCATTCAATAAACCCGAACTCTGACTTCATTAGTGAGGTAGCTGTCTCCTACGCCTGGCTGTATCTTTGCTTTACATAAACAAACTGAGAACCTCCGAACCTCAAGAGTATACCTTCTCACAAGCAAACCTTTTACTGCCAGTGAATGCCTGACCAACACCTTAGTCTGTTCTCTTTAGCAACGTGACATCTCAGTGTTTACTCAAAACCCCAACTCTTACCCTACAGCATCAAACGTGCGTGTGTGTGATAATGAGAACAATGTGTGTGACCAGCTCGTATTACAAACCCATGGAGACGACTAACATACCGTGTGTGTGTGTGTGTGTGTGTGTGTGTTCATGCAAACACACACTCCATCCCATAGAGTGCAACATGCGATGCGATGTTAATATATATATATAGGCTATTGTTCTTGGTCAGATTGTATTGTTTTCACAGATGGTTTGAGTATAAGTTAGCATCGTTAATATCATGGCAAGGAGGAGGTGTTAACCTTCCCCACGCTTACACGGAAATAGTGACATCGTCACTTTCGTTGTGCATTTCCCAGAACCACATATTTTTCTGTTAACGTTCAGACTAGAGGTGACAGCATTTACCAAGGGTTTCCCCTTGCACCTACATCGCTATCACCACAACGCTGTTGGTGGGCTCAAACCCAGTTTCTGCCCAACGGTTTCACTTACAGTGGTTGCGTTGCTCATCGGTTTCAGTATAAGTCTATGACATGTGGCACACAACCACAAGCTGGTTCTACTTCTACACTGGGGAAGCTGAGAGCTAAATAAGTTGCCCAGGGGCTGCCACAGGTGGTCAGAACAGCGAAGGGTGGTGGAAGCCCTCTAGCAGAGCTATGATTCATCCCAAAAGTAAATGTGTGTGACTGTGGTCTCTATAGTGGGCGTTCTGTGACTGTCACAGCTTCCATTTGACAGTTTGAGTTGGATTTGAATAAAGAGAGGCAGGTTATTAAGGAGGACGAGCTACGGGTGAGGCATCTAGATCAAGGATGCTTACCGGTCATGTGAAGGACATTGGGACTCAAACTGCAAACTTAAAGATTTTATGAATGAACATAAAACAGCCCCAGGCATTACTACGTTTAATGCTGAACTTAACAAACACAGCTGAATAAGCATGTACCTATGACAGGTATGTGCTAATAGGGGGCGTGAGATGGGTTAGTTTTGTATGTCTATTTGCTCGAATGTATGTATCAACATCCACGCTGGTGTGGACAGCTGTAATATTTGCAAAGTTGCCATCTATTTGTGATCATCAAGAATTCTGTCAATATCTGAAAAGCTTGTTGCAACATGCTCGCTCACATTCTTGGGTCTTTTCTCGAGGCATTTTTGAAAGCCGTTTTTTCATCTCTGCGGCAACTTAAGAAACGGAGGAATGTGTAGCATCTGGCACCAGTTTCTGTTTGTAGTGGAAATGATCTTGAGCATGTATTTTACCTTGGCTGTATTCGGTACATGTGGATTCACTGCTCAGACTTGGAGGGACTGTACGTCCAAGTGTTCATTGGTTTAGATTTTCAAAGAGCCCAGCCTTTATTTTAGTTGAGAGAGTGACTTCTAAAAACTACAGCATGAGTCCATCCATTATGTTCCAGATAAACTTAACTTACATTGGGCACACAATTAGTCATCCTTTCAGCTTTTTGAATAGATTTGTGTTTGAATAGAGATGGTTTAAAGACACAATTTCATGCTGGTGCCCAACTCTAGCACTATGGCATATCACAATCACTGTTTGTGATTACAAAATAACTGTAGTTTCTAAAAAGACAGAAAAATAATAGAATAGTCAGTAGAAATGTAATATGCTGGTGAGATTACATATCTATAAAAATATATATATGTTCTGGGTGTGGATGCCATCTCTGAACACATAGTCCAAAGACAACTTTGAAAGGTGACATTGTGCACATATTGCATTATCTTTTCAATCTTCAAAAATGTCACTTTCAGTTCAGGCTCTCACTATCTCAATCCAGGCATTTGATCTGACAGCAGTCTTTGATAATTGCATGCAACCAATTTTTTAACAGACATTTGCAGTTTCAAAATGCATGCAAAATACCACAACGATGTATTTTGCATACCGTTGTGTTTGTTTGTATGTGTGTGTGTCCGTGTTTGTGGTATGTGTGTGTGTGTGTTTTAGTGTGTGTATGTATGTGTATGTGGTATGTCTGAGTTTGTGTGTGTGTTACTGCATGTGTATGTGTGTGTGCTTGTGTGTGCGTGTGTTTTTGCATGTGAACATTAAAGCTACATAAAAGGTGGGTCCTTCTAAGCGGATGCTTGGCAGCTGTCGGCGGAGGTCTGTGGCCCCCCGGCGGATATAGCAGCAGCAGTGGTGGTGGTGGAGGTGGAGGTGGGGGTGGTGGAGTGATGTGTGGCGAATGGGGCGAGTGAAGACAGTACAACGAAGCTGGAGATGCCAGCGTGCTGCCGTCATGCCAGAACTAATCCCCAAAGCCGGGCCGGGGCCAGGGACCCCAGAGAGAGGGCCCTGACCGTAGCACCGCCGGAATGAGAGAGACAGAGAGAAACCAAGGGGTTAGAGAGCGAGACAGAGAGAGGGGGGGGGGGGTAGAGAGAGAGACAGAGAGAAACCAAGGGGTTAGAGAGAGAGAGAGAGAGAGAGAGAGAGAGAGAGAGAGGTAGAGGGAGAGAGAGAGAGAGAGGTAGAGGGAGAGAGAGAGAGAGAGACCGAGAGAATCCAAGGGGTTAGAGAGACAGAGAGAGAGGGGACAAGCGACATACAGAGACAAGTTGAGAGAAACAAAAAGATTGAGAGATAGAAATTTAGAGCGAATACCAGGGACAGAGAGACACAAAGAAGTGAACAGAGAGACTGAGAGTGAGAATCAAAAACTGAAACTAATTTAAGATGCATGGGTTTTATTTAATACACCCCTCACACAATGGTCACCCTGTAGCCTTCCACCCACTTAAGCCCTGACCTAGGGTCTGATCAGCAGAGATGCGTTTACGCTCCAGAAGCATTTTATCCTCACCTCATGGCGTGCCCAACTGCCTATATTATATTTACGACACCTGTGGTACTCAAAGCCACTAATTAATAATTTACCATTACTGCCTTCATGTTGTTGATGTAAGATTTGCATCAAACCACCACCAGGGATCGGACCTAGTTTATTACTAAGAACACACTTTCCCACTAGTCATTTTACTGGCAAATTCTTTCTAGTATTTGTGTCATGACAGCGACTGTTAAATGAAGCATGAATGGAACACTAACAACTTTTTCATCTAGCTCATCCGCTTCCTTCGAGCAAAAAAGGCCCAACCTTTCAATCCTTACCTAACAAGGACACTGAACTGGCAGCTTGTCTGGGGGTGTGAACTGAAAGGGGCTTGGCTATTTGCTTGCCTGAGTCCTGTCTGCGGATGATTCATTAGCTCCACCGTCTCTTGAAGGGAGGAAAGACTGCAGGGGAATGTCCAGATGATGCAGTGACGGACTGAGTCAAAGCCTGACTGTGCCAGAGGTTTTTCTGTCCCAGAGCGCATTGATAAATCATCAGTGAGAGGCGGTTTGCCTATGCACAGACTGCAGAGACTATTGCCCGATCTCGCCATCAGCCCTCAGCCCTCTCGAGCCCTAGGGGATTTAATATACCTTAATTGATTTCCCCTTTATTGATGCATCTGGGTGCTCAGGGTAGGGTTTGAGGGCTGAAGGCTGAATGGCTCCAGAGGTTCTCAGTGGAGGAATGGGTCTTCTTTCCTTCACAATCACCATACATTTTTAAGGGATAGCCATAGGCCCATGTTATTTATCACCGGTTTACCTCTATATATTCATGCTACGAAGTCGCCACGATGCTAGAAAAGTCTGCATCAGCACCTTCATGCACTTGATAATTTTGAAGTCTGCCCACATATTTCACATCTAAGTCTTTGTGTCTGTAGTTTAAAATGGCATCTGGTCAATGAAAAGCAATATTGAATGTCTTTCTTAAATGACACTTGAATGTTAAATAAAGCAGGACAGGTAGGATAAAACACGACCTCTTGCTGAAGGTTTGCACTTGAATAATCTGAATGAGATGCTAACAAGATGTCCCTTTGCAGGTACAAAGAGTTGATGACTGGGAAGCGTGCCAGGGTAATCATCGCCATCTTATGGATCCTGTCCTTCGTGATCGGCCTCATCCCCTTCCTGGAATGGAACTTGAAGAAGAGTTCCTGTTCCAACCTCGGCAACCTGACCAAGTCGGACGGCACCACGGCAGCAATGTCCGGGGCAGGCGTCCCAAGCGGCTTGCTGAAGAGCTGCGAGCTGGAGTGCCTCTTTGAGAGCGTGGTGGACATGCACTACATGGTCTACTTCAACTTCTTTGTGTGCGTGCTGCTGCCGCTGCTCATCATGCTGGGCATCTACCTGAAGATCTTCACCGTGGCCCGCAAGCAGATGCGGAAGATCGAGCTCAAGTGCGTGGGCAACGGTGACAGCCACCAGCACCACCGCACCTTGCTGCAGCGCGAGATCCGCGCCGCCAAGTCGCTCTCCATCATCATGGGGCTGTTCGCCGTGTGCTGGCTGCCCGTGCACGTCCTCAACTGCCTGAAACTATTCTACCCCGGGCTGGAACGCCCCCCCATCGTCATGTACGTGGCCATCCTCCTGTCGCACGCCAACTCGGCGGTCAACCCCGTCATCTACGCCTACCGCATCCAGGACTTCCGGAACACCTTCCGCAAGATCCTGGCTCGCCACTTCCTGTGTCGGAAGGAGGAGCTCTATCGCAGCTCCAACGGCAACGACCGGAACAGGGACCATGTTCAGATGCCAGGTGTCGAGGGGGGCCAACGGGATGATTCTATCGGGTGTTGATTCTACTGTGGTCAATTGTTTGAGTTCTATTTTCTGTGAGGTTTTTGGAAATGTTTACAGAACAAGACGTGTGTGTGCTATGTGAAGGTTGAGTGAATTTTTGCATATGCCTTGAATGTGGACACTAATTTATGCAGTGGGTTTCAAGTCGGGGGGGGGGGGGGGGGGGGGGGGGCAGGAAGCTGAAAGCAAAATGTGTAGATTTTGTTTTGTGAAGGATTTTAATGTCTTTTTTTTCATGATAAAGCTAACTGGATTTGCAGGGCTGTGAAAAAGAAACAGGTCCAGGAGGATCTGCTACTTTGTTACGTTCTTAACTGCTACTCTTCCTGCTGAATCCCATGTTCCTCACTGAAAGTACAACACACTCCTCCAACGTGGCCGACCGATGAAGATGTCTTGCGTTGTGTTTTACGTGCTCATATTTAGTTATTTATTTATTGCAGTGTCCTATTCTTGAGAATATCAAGGTTAAACTGAGAATTCTGAAAACAGCGGTCATAAAAGACGACTAGTACCGCTACTGCTAGCTACAGGCTGCTAACAACTGTTGGTATGGTGTTGTATGCTAAGTTATCATTCAAGACTGCCGGACGCAGACAGTGAGGCATGACGAAGGAACAGGGTATATGTGATTTGATCACCTCTGATCCTGTGGGTTCTATAAAGTCAGAACAACAAACCTCAGGAAGTGGAAAACTGATTGTGCCATAAAGGAGAACTATTTAGCCGACTAATTAAATGCCAAGTGCCAGGTTTTTTGTCAGACTTTAGGTAATACCAGAAGATCCAAAACCGCAATACGTAATTGTAGTGTTACTCATCTATCCCGACCCCACAACATTGCAAAACGACCGAGAGCACTTCTGACGCTATGAATGCCTCTCTGGGTTGCTGACACGCCTTAGGAACTATGTTGACAACCCAAACACACACTGACGTTTTACATATAAAGTCTCATCTGTGGCTCCCCTGGGATGTCGTCTGGTCCACTGACAACCTCGCAACACATTGTGGTGGGAGTCATTTTGCCGCTATCGTGTCCATAACAACAGTGCAGTTATCATAGAAGCTGAAGCTGAGAAGTTCCTTTTTCTCGTTATCTCTCTCTCGCACACACATCAGTGACCACATTAGTTACCTATTTGTGGAACAGGAAGCGCTCATGAAATCTATGTGCGATCTATGTGCGAAAAACATTTGTGCCCGCTGAAACAACCGCATGTGCAGTGTGGTTCCAACTTCCCCACTTTAGTGAACTAGGTTCGTTGTATAGGCCCTGTGTTTACAATTGGGGGGGGGGGGGGGAGGGTGGTGGGGGCATACCGGGCATTCATTTGTTCATGCAAATAATTTTCAATGGTTCAGTGATTTGCTCTTTATTCCCGTAATTAAATGAAAAATTTAAGACAAATAAGCAATTTATTTTACAAAAGGTCATGCACTAGTTTGAACCACACATGCCGACGATTGTAATAAAGGGATACCATACTGCAGGTTCACTTCATAACTAGTCTTACCTTGCGTATCACTACAAGGTTTCACAACAAAGAAATCCTGTTTCCTCCATGTGACACATTTGTTTCTTCTTTGGTCTCGTTATGGCGTTCTGTGTTGGTGTCTCACAGGATGTTCTGCCCAGCGCGACCACTGGGCTTCTGGACTAGGCGTCTGGATTTTTACTACTTGATTTCCTCGCTGCAAAACACCTCGTTATCTTAACCAAGGGCTAAAAACAACAAAGGTGTGTGTCGACATTCTAGTACATTCCAATGGAGTCAGCTATACTGTGTCTGTGCACTGTAATGTAAGTATCTTCTATAATATCCACTAGTAAGAAACTACATCTTTCTAGCTATCGACAGGAGTGTGGTCTTTCTTACAATCCCAAATTCAGACAGAGGAACAGGCCCATCTACACTAACATTCCTGCCTTTTGTGTCCCATGTGTTGCCACTTTGTCATTCCTAGTCAGGAAGATCCACTGAGGTCCCAACGATGTTCTCTGAACAAAACCACAATTGTAAAACAATACTGCTATTTAACATATACAAGCTGTATGTAAGGTGAATTATTTTGTTAATAAAGGCGATGTTTATATTGTTCCATATCAATCTTTATTGTTAAGGAAATGTTCCTGTATATAAAAAGAAGCAAGGTTATATTAACATTGTCGTGCATTAACAAGGTACCTTAGTATGTACAAAATAAAAACAGGTCCACATTTTTGTATCGGTAAGAAGTATTTTCACAAGGAGCAGCCCTGTCAAATCA
Organism: Lota lota; assembly: GCA_026745465.1. Classification (NCBI taxonomy): domain Eukaryota; kingdom Metazoa; phylum Chordata; class Actinopteri; order Gadiformes; family Lotidae; genus Lota; species Lota lota. Next base: position 781,171 of record JACYXH010000310.1, on the reverse strand, counting down.
AATGCCCTAGCTGTTTATTTAACCAGAACCCGCCGAGAAACTGTTCCAGAAAACACATCTGGCGTCCTTCAGCGAGCAGGAACCCCAGATTAGCGTACCGCTACTGGGTGTCACCCAAGTGTATGTGTGCGTGTGTCGCTAACTCAGCAGGGTGGGTTGTGGGGGTAGGGACGGTGGGGGTTCAGTCAGGAGGCAGCGGCCCCCCCAGCCAGAAGGGTGGAGATGTGCATGTCAGAGACGCTCTCCTGCTGGGTCAGCCCCATGGCCTGGCTCAGGTAGACGCCCAGGAGGTGCTTGCACTGGGCGGGGCCGACAGACAGACAGACACAGACAGACACCGGACAGACAGATAGACATACAGGGCTTAATTAAACACAAGGTGGTGTTTTCATCTGTTCTAATCGCGTGTTTATTCTGAGCTTTATATTCTTATGTGGTTGACTGGTTGGAAAGAAGGATACATTGTACTGCTGATGCCAGCCAGTATAATATGCAAACTTGAAAGACGCCTGCGTGTGTGTGTCGCCTATAGAGCGAGTGCTGTGATGACGTAATGTATGCAGGGCTCTGGTAAATGTATGGGATGATTGAGGCGACAATCGCGGTCACAGTCAAATGAATGATACAATGGCATTGGATCCTGAAAGACAGTAGCTCAGGCAGGTCGTCTGGCGGCCAGGAAAGGTTGCTGCCCAAGACGCCTAACCCTAACTGCTTCCGACGAGCTGGCTGCTGCCTTGCATTGGCTGACACCACTGCACAAGCGCTATATAAATGCAGTCCATTTACCATTCTCCGTGAAATATATTTCTAGAAGCGTGGCTGTGATCACAACAATGTGTTCTTGGGCCCTCTGGTGTTGTGTGTGTGTTAGCATGTTTACTCAAGTAACAAAGGGAGATTTAGTTCTATGTGTTAGGTCGCTTACCACCATGCCCCCTTATGATTAACACATCAATGCTTAACTCCATTTCAACCTCTGGATGTCTCCATTCAACATGAATGTGCCTCCCTGTAACATAGCTTCAAATAGACAACAGAGTAGCAAAGCAAAATGCCACCCATAATGTTCTCTTCTAGAATATTTATGCTTCTGAGAAATCCTCTTTATTAAGCATGTCCGCTGCTGGAGCCGTGTGAATGTACTTCTCTGACCATGTCATCATCTCGACATGTTGAAATCCACAGAGAATCGACAGACCCACCCCACTGCTAACTCTGGCGGAGGGGAAGTAGGCTAAACTTAGCTTGTAGCGCATAGCATGTCATAAATGACCCCAGGAATGCAATGCAGTGGGGTTTCTTTTATAACTGGTTGTTGTGGAGCAGTATTTGGCGGAGGCACATGGAGGGTGGTGCTGATGTGTGCTCCTCCTGGCTCTTCCTGATGCCTGATGAGTTCACCAGCATCCTCCCTGCCGGGGGACTAGTCTTCCCGATCGCCCATGGTTGGGAGGTGCGGTCATTCGGGGAAGCACAGACTGCGTTTTTTAAGCTTTGCTGTGGGGTGGAGACTCCCTCAGATAGCCAGACAACAACAGGACTCCCACCGCACGGACGTTGCTCCCAGGTCAACATGGGTACCCTCCCTCTCCAAAGAAACCCACAACCGAATGCAGGCTTCCATTGAACCTTTGAAAAATCTAAGCTAAAGACATTAGCTGTGTGCAGCTGTGTGGTGGGGTGTGATCATTGGATCAATGCATAGAGCATGCATACAGCATTGGGGTGTGTGTGTGTGTGTGTGTGTGTGTGTGTGTGTGTGTGTGTGTGTGTGTGTGTGTGTGTGTGTGTGTGTGTGTGTGTGTGTGTGTGTGTGTGTGTGTGTGTGTGTGTGTGTGTGTGTGTGTGTGTGTGTGTGCGCGTGTTTTGCCTTGTATAAAATACTTTCTCAGAACTCACCAAAAGGCCGTCGTTCCTGCGGAGCACGGCGTAGGCGAAGGCCGGACATGGGCAGTAGTGGCAGGAAGTGAAGCAGGTGTACAGCCGGCCCGAGCCTCCCGTCACCTGAGTGGCGTAAACAAACAGGCTTGTCTCTATCCAGGTCACATCAACCCCGACCCGCAGGTAGTCAAGCATGTAGAAGCGCTGATTCATGCAAAGTGCATTCAAATTGGGTGAATCCATTGGTCCGATTTCTAGGTAGTATGAAAACAAAAGGTTTTCAGAGCACCAGATCGCCGCTCTTAAAAACCAATAGATAAGGAAGTTCCTCGATCGAAACACGATCTTTCTATGACACCCAGGGGTATAAACACAAGCCCTTTCTGTGCATTCCCCCGTACCCTCTACCTCTCTGACGAGTCCCGACATGCCGCCCCCACCCAAGCTGGGGGGGGGGGGGGGGGGTCCTCTCCTGAGGTCCTCTCCTGACGGCCCTCCACCCGTCACCTGTCCCCAGACCGGCGTCTGAACCTCCGGGTGAAGGCGGTGGGTTTTCCTCCCCTTCCTCCGCTGGGATTATTAATGACCTTGGACAGGCGGGATGCATTTTTTAAACAAGTCCAACCTAGCGGGACTAATGAGCCCTCAGCTGACAGCCTCCTGCCTGAGCCGGGCTCCCGTTCTTTGGGGACAGCCGTGACGTGTGACACATGAGGAACATGTCAGAGGAGCTTCTCCGCACTGTGATGTAACTAATGCCTCCCATCCCGGCTCCATTATTCTTCAGGGCCCCTCTAAATCACGTTCGCCTGTGACCTTCCCAAGTAAAACATCTCATTTGCACCATGTGACGCTTCATCATTAAATAAGTCACGATGAGGACCATTACACATACAGCCTTCTTTGCGGTGCCACAAAGAAAGGGGGTGGCGGTCTGAGAATGTGATAACCAGTAGGAACAAGGCACAAGCCCTAGCACAGAGGTCCAGCCAGGGACACCAGCCAGCCTCAATTGAAAACCAGCAGCATTGAAAACCAGCTCACATTTTCGGCTCCTTTATGTTGTGGATCTGGCATCGCAGAGTCACATGCCACATGCAGCGGCCCATTTAGGATGCGATGGCACCAGCTGGCCATTCGGCTGGTGCTTTGCTACTCTCCCTGTGTGACCTGGCTGAAATCCAATGGCTCAGAGAGGAATCCACAGCAGCACTATTAATTAAGTGGCCTTGCCTGGTCGCTGCAAAGTTACAAATTAATAAATAAGTGGATGAATGGTATGAGGGACCAGAGGGCCTCTCTGAGCGGGCCCTGGCTTGGGTTCTCCAGTAGCCATGAATCAGGTATTTGGATATAAAACAGCCAAGAACACCACTTGACAAATATGAATTTGCATGGAAAGTTGTACGCCAGATTACTGCTCCTCCGTTGTTGATGGAAGCATGAATAAATATTTGATCCAACTTGTATGCAGTTTGCTAAAGCAAGCCATTTTCACAATACAATTTTCCTAAACACGTTTCAAAACGGGTCCAATGTGAACTTCGATTTGTATTCCAACCCTCCTGCTGACCTCATAACAAGCACATAAGGCCGGATTCAGCTGGCGACTTTATCAATGTTTTGTTCGTTTTTCTTTCAAATAAAAAACAACAACAGGAAAATAGAGACTCTGTTATTCATAACAGGTCTTATCTTAATTTGTGACGCGAATGAAAACAGGAAGTGGTCGTTCTGTAGCCTTTGGTTTGCAAGATTTCCTTCTTCAGGAGAGAATAGTCTGAGAAGAGGATGTGGGTCATTGTAATGCAAATATTAGAGGATAAATAATAGGATCATCTGTAAATATCTCCAACATGCCACATTTTGACTCAACATCCTCATTATACTTATATGTTAGTAATATATCAACTCGATTGGTACTGTTATTTTGATTTATAGTCAAATTCAGCTCAATAAGGCCTCGATTTAAATTAAAAGAAAAAATTCACTGGGAAAAGCAACAAACTAATCTTCCTATAAAAAAAATACGAGCAGTAAAATCCCATGGTCGTACATCTTCTTCATGTATTCCTTTTCATGAAGTTCGACCAGAGAGCCGTAACAGCATGAGAAAGCGATGCCTCACCACACCAGGGCTGGTCCAAAGAAAACAGCAGCCTACATATCAGCAAGGGAACCCAGGACCAGGTGCTGGTACTTGCCTAGCACAACATGCAGAGGCAAAGCAGATGGCGATTTCAGGAAAGCCTTGCACTCTGACTCATCTGGAAGCCCCTTCTATTGATTAGATGAGGGACCCACATAACCCCAGAAGGGTTATGTCAACTCTCTCTGTGCCTTGGTACTAGACGATACCACTTATTTACTTAAGTACAGCACATATACAGGGTATGCACCCATAGGCCACTCCATCTGGAAGCAACCTTCTACACAGGTACAGCTAAAAGTTACCTGACACGCCAGATGGTTTGACATCCTTGGGAACTGTTTGGATATGGGCAGGAACTTTCAACAAATATTTGGCAGGTGATTGGATAAACCATCTGTCTATCACCATCCATCACGTAGATCACGTAGTTTCTCATAGGACGCTGATTGGCCCGAACCACTTTGGTTCGTCCACAAGTGCATTGTGATCTTGCAATCCACCTGCCTCGCAAGGTAAAGGTACGGGTGCAGCACAAGCATTCAAGCACCTACTTCAGTCATACATTAATATTGATTACTAATATGTAGGGTCTTTAACTAAAAAAAACTAAAAACTATGACCAAGAAGGTGAAAAGGATCACAACGGGCAGGCAGCAACGAGGCAAAAAGCCCAATCTGACATTAGGGATTTAGTATAGTTGCATAATGAAAATGTTGACTCAGTTTAAACAAGTCAAACAAACGAATACACAATAAACCAAAACATATTCAACGTGACATTGTATCTTTTGGAAATGCAACAAATAAATCTTGAATTGGACAAAAGTGGGTGCACAAAATTGATACAATCTTAAAATAAACTGTTATTGAATTCATTTCCAATGAATGCTGGTGGACCACACATGCCATTTTAGCCTAGGGATATAAAGGAACAATTAAAAAAGGTATAACTGAATTGTATCCAAACCCAAAGGAGAGCTCAGGCCCATATGTAGGCTGATTATTTTGGGCCTCATTGTATTTCAGGTCCTTTCATTAAGATGAAAATAAAAATAAGGAAATGTGAGTCACAATGACTAGAGTCCCTGTGGACTGATACAGTTTCTGTAAAGTCCTAACGACCTTCAATTTCAAAGTTAATAATTGGAAATCATTTGACTGAGCTTGAATATAACCTTTCTGACAGACAAAAAAAATAAATGTTTTCTTTCAGTGTTTGTTTTCACACCAAGATCAATAGTCAGATAAGAGTTTACTTCTGTTTAGATAACCATAGACATCACTTCAGGCTAGTCTCGATCGAGTAAGAAACAAAACTGTGATAAGGTTGATATGCTGCTTACATCAACATCCCTTGTTATTAATTCTAGCAAGATATGCAATGTATTCGTCACTATACACTGCATATACCACCTACTTGGAATTCCCTTACTTGGGGTGTCTGATTCATACAACAGTACTACATACAATAGTGACAATCCTGCAGACACATGGGTTAGCAATAGCTAGTCTTAATTAGTTTGTTAATAAACTAACCTCATCGTAGGTTATGTAGGAAAAAGACACGAGATGCATTTAAATAGCTATCAACTACTTGAAGATATATGGTAACTGAAACTTGAATACTGGTAACATGCCCGTAATTTAAGATATTATTTTGATTTAAAAAGAAAGGATGAGTCTGAAAATAGGTAACAAATACCAGTAAGGAACTCGGCATTCAATATTTAACTATTTTGGATAAAAGATGGCAGTAGGCCCCAGCGAGAATTGAACTCACGACCCCTGGTTTACAAGACCAGTGCTCTAACCTCTGAGCTATGGAGCCATGGTTGTCGGAGTTGTTTTGACACACCTTAGACAAATTGTAATACCAAAAGGCAAACAGTGCATCATCAGCAGGAGGTATCAGTATGATTACGCCATATTCTTTTGAAGTACAGTATAGCTAACTAATAGAGATCCAGGAATCCCATCTGTGCGTTGCCTTGTAGATCACTAGATCCATTCAACTCTCCCTCACACCACATAAGCTGAGAGCGGCAGAAACCAGTGGTGGAAGAAGTACCCAGATCTTCTACTTAAGTAAAAGTAGTAATACCACACTGTAGAAATACTCTGTTACAAGTAAAACTCCTGCATTGAAAATGTTACTGCGTAAAAGTACAAAAGTATTAGCATCAAAATAGAATTAAAGTACCAAAAGTGAAAGTAGGCTACCGATTATGCAGAATGGCCCATTTCAGAATATATACAGTATATTATGTTATTGGATACAATTTATTGATGCATTAATGTGTTCATTGCTTTAATGTTGCAGCCTATAAAGGCGGAGCTCATTTTATTTAATAATATACATTATTTATTTATGTATATTTTACATATTACTTTACATACTGCTGGCTAGCTTGTGAATTCCCTCGTGGGCTTTATTGATATGATAATATAATTGATTGATTATATTTTGTATTGTTATTCATAATCTGCAAAGTAACTAAAGATGTCAGATATAGTGGAGTAAAAAGTACAATATTTGCCTCTGAGATGTAGTGGAGTCCAAGTATAAGATAGCAGGAAATATAAGCACTCAATTAAAGTACCTCAAATTTGTACCCGAGTACAGAACTTAAGTAAATGTACTTAGCTACCTTCCAGCAGAGACACACAGACATACAGGGAAACTGGTGTATTATCCAATATGGCTCAAAATAATAATGCAGACCTGGAAGGCTTTGCGTCCACTGGGTGAGGACAGACAGGTGACTGAGTGCTTGTCCACCAGGTCCAGAGCCTGCACCGCACAAGAGCCAAAGACAAACTTGAGCCTGAAAGAGAGTGACTGGCATGAGGAGAGAAAATATTTATCTGTATGATATTTTACGCTGCCAACATAATGAGCTTGCATTGCAATTGAATGGCATTATGTTACATTATTATCATTAGAAGACATAGTTCAAAATAACACGGGAGGCGCAACGCAAAATACAATAAAGAAAAAATGTGTTTAGTTTACAAAACACGGGCAGGATTGTCTTGGGGTTAGGGTGTTATTGGGGTCACGCCACTGTAGTCTGCAGTCTACTTGTAGGCATCCTTGAGCAAGATGCCTCCCTTGGATTTTTGGCTGCTAGCGCTGACTAATAGTGAATAATAAAGAAAATAACTTTAAAGCTGCTTTGGATAAAAGTGTCACCAAGTAACCTAGCCATCTATGATACTAGGTTACAAACATGACAGTAAAGTAAAACCAGTCTAGACTAATCTCTGACCACGTATTGGTTCCAAGGGGAAGTGACAGTGAGGAGGAAGAAATAAAAGTGTGAATGCCAAGAAGGAGCGACACTCAAGGTCATCCCTCAAATGAGAGTCATCCTGCCTCATAGAAAGGAAGTGGTCATGTTGACCTACGCATGGAGCAATACTGTGACTCCCTAATCACACAACCACGCAGGCAATTTTGCAGGAAATGTCTTGACAAAAGGACAATCAAGTGGTGCAGTACCATTGCATTGTGTCTTTGGATTGTCACTGTGTCAACACTGAGCTGGTAAAGAAAGAATCAAATCATGCTAGTCAGCGAACATGTCGGCACATCCACGGTCATGGACAAGGTTGTTGTTTTTATCAATCTGCCATCCAGACCTCAGTGGTCTTCCGTCAAAGCAAAAAGAACAGATTAGTGTTAGTGCAAACTAAACGCATTACCAGAAGCCGTATTAACAACCCTAAGGCATGCGACTAAACTTACACAAGTACAACTAAGAATACACCCAGTACTGTAAGCACTGATACTTACGCAATGAGTAGGTCATCAGGGACTGCAAGTTAGAGACAAGAGATAAGAAGAAAGTAAACTACATTTGTTTAAAAGTTCAGTTATATCACTTAAAAGTTATGTACAAAAATTGCAGATTGTTTTATCACATTTAATTAGGTTAAGACGAAAAGCATGCAGATCCCCATTTCTGTAGTAATATATTATATATATTAATTATTTTAGTTTAACAAGAAGTTGAGTCAGATTTTGTTGATACCCAAGTCATTATTCATGGAAATATCTATGTCAAATAACTGTAAATAAATAACTACAAGAACATAATATTTCTATTGAGGAACTTTATTCTACGTCAAGGTGTTAAATTATGTGAATTACAACATCTGAATCCTTATAATCTCAATTTGAGTTAAAACGATAATTTTCCAACCCATGGTTCAAACTCTTCTACTGCAGCGCCACCTACTGGTACATCTCACACGCTTCACTGCTACTTCGTAACCGAAAGGTACCACTGAAGTAATGGACCCGACATTTACGTCGCAGTTCTGACCGTTGAGAGGATTTTCTATGTACATTTGATCTGAAGATTGAACGTTTTGGTTAGTGTGTAACCTGTGAGTTTAGGGTTAGTAACGTTAAGGTTCCGGTTCCTAAGAGTAACATGCCAATATCAAAATGTTACGGTAAACGCTACGTTACTAATTTACCGTTACTAATATGACGTATTAGTTAGCCATATAAGACACTTAAAAGCACTGTCCTTACTTTGTGACTTTTCTTCATATATTTTCTGAATGTCTTTAAATAACTGTTCGGCCACTGCAGGTAAAAAAGGGCGCATTGCTTACAGGAACTCTTTAGATTTACTTGTAGTATCTTGACCAATAGGCGTCAAGATATTACTCGTATATTAAAACGTTTCCTGGTTACGTTTTATTCCAAAGTAAAAGCCTAAGACACTATCAAAATGTCATAATAAAGGTCCGGTTTTAGGTTGCAAAAATAAATCTACTTGAATCTGTCAATTAATAATACAATTATAAATAAAACAATACATTGACATTTTTTGTCAAGAGTGAAATGGATTACTTTTTGTGTGCTTAAAAGCAGAATATCGGAGTAAGGAATGGTGCCAACTTCCTCAAAGGGGCCTGGAAGAATGCCTTGACTCGTATTTTTGTTTGGTAATTTTTTTAATACAACCTGTGTTGTTTTAGCCCTAAGACTGGTTTACTTCAACGAATAGTAAATTAAGAATATTTCAATCCATGAATAGGTATCTGTCTATATTGTGTATACGCATGTATGTGTGTGTTTGTGTCTTTGAAGCTACATCTTCTTATTGATTAAACAAAATATAAAATAAAATGCATGCAGGCAAGCAAAACAAATCTACAATTTAGCTATAAAAAGGGGGAATAGTATACTCTGGATATACTTCCAACTTAGATGAATAGCAATTTGATAATTTTGCCATTAATTTAGGAGGCACTTATACTGTATGTAAAAACATGTCAATGAAGAGCAGGTAGGGTTAGGTGTGTGTGTGTGTGTGTGTGTGTGTGTGTGTGTGTGTGTGTGTGTGTGTGTGTGTGTGTGTGTGTGTGTGTGTGTGTGTGTGTGTGTGTGTGTGTGTGTGTGTGTGTGTGTGTGTGTGTGTGTGTGTGTGTGTGAGAATTGATTAACAGAGACACTTTTCAGAGGTGGAGAACTGATCCACTTTATTTGATTGGTCTGAATTCTTGTAATAGACTACCAAGAGACATTGTGCGATACGAACATTGCATTTCAACATCATAGGATACATGGGTTATTTCAAGTCTCAATTTCAAAGTCACCACTGCGTGTTTGATTGTGAGCTGAAAAGACGCTTCAATTTAGTTTCGGCTTTATTTTAATTTTTTTGTCTTTTTAAGATTCAAGTTTGTAAACTCTTTTTTCGTCATTGCCATTGTAAACACATAACACCCCGTCAGTACGGGATGAAATACATTGATGTTGAAAATCATAGAAAAGAGGGGGGAAAAGAGCTAGAATTTAAAATCATGACGAGAACGAAAAAAAAAGTATCAAGTTTAGAGTAGATTGGTTGTCTATGTAACACGGTAGGATTTCACATATTTGACAAAAAAAAAGGTTAACCCAGAAAGGAACGTTACTGTCATTAGAAATGATGACCTAGCGTTAATACTTGAAAGCTGCATGCCTGTTGATGGGGGGAGGGGGGAAATGCTATCAACCCAGGATCCAGAGAATAGATTTAAATGACCATGGTATTAAAAATGACAACGACAGCAACTCCCGAAAAGTTTAATAAAAGAAGGGACCATACACTAATTGAGACCGTGAAGCAAGTGTCCTACTCGAGAAAAAGAAAGAAATGAAGCCCCAGCTACTTAGAGATGGTCTGAAGTCCAAATGTCCGTCTCTAGCGAGCCGTAGGGAGATTTAAAGCACACCTCAGTAAACTCCTGTGGCGGAGGCTGAATAAGTTACACAACAGGTAGTATGGCCTTTTGTTGACAAAAAGCCACAATGCAAAACAAAAAAAAAGTGCAACAACGGTGCAGCGACGTTCTTTTTCACGTTTGGTTAGTTTCATATATATTTTTTGTCCAACGGAAAGATAATACCGAGTTCAGTTTCAGATTACTGTCTTGACAGTATATTAAAAAAAAGGGGACTACATATGAGAAAAGTAACGTACAAATATCAATGAACACCAATGTATATCTCTGAGAAAATTTATTTAAAGCTGCCTTGTTTTTCAAGCCGCCAGGGATGGCATACCCTCTCACGAAGGAAAAAAAAAGAAAAATAGATTTCTTCTCTTGCACTATTTTCACCTTTACTAAGTTTCAGAGAGCATCCAATTTGTGCAATAGTGGGAGACTTTACTGCTTCATGTTATAAAAACCCCAAAACATAGACAACGTCAGCCCACGTTCATAATTCAGATCAATGCAGGGCCCAAGAAGATGTCTTCAAGAATATCACTGTCAGCAATATTAAGCTTATCATTGACTTTCACTTTTCATACTCTTGACACCAGTGTTTCTAACTCACACCAAATATAGTTTCCCTGACTGCAAAGTGGGTAACACAAGTTAACTTTACAGGTGGGTTCTTTCAATGAATTGTCCCAGATGTTGTAGTGAAATGTAAGTGTGTCCGGTGTGTGTGTGTGTGTGTTTCACTAATGTACATGATGTTGAGAATCTGGTGGTGTTTGGTGGGCAGGGGGCAAGCACGTCTCTGTGCTCCACACGCATGATCAAGTACATACCTCAGGTCCACCTCTCCCTCGATGCATTACAAGAGGAAACGTGGTGTGTGTGTGTGTGTGTGTGTGTGTGTGTGTGTGTGTGTGTGTGTGTGTGTGTGTGAGAAGCGGTGGTGGAAGATGTTTCAAGAGGGAGACCATCTGTGATACCAAAAAGACTGCGATGCTCCTCCTCCTTCTCCTCTTCCCCATTTTAAAGTGGATCAATTTTTAAAAGCAACATTAAAATAAGAAATCAAGTTACGAAAAAACACTGCAAAAAGCTGACTATTTACATACAATGATTTTCTCTAAAGACAAGGTGTATCTTTACAGAAATCAAACAAAATTCAGAAATTGTCTCTCGTGTCATTTCCTTTTCTCTCATTTTATTTTATTTTTTTACATAAGTTCTTCATCTTTATTTAGTTACTCATAAAATCCTCTTAGTGACCCCCTACTCCCCATCATCCCCGTCTCCTCTGACTGGCTGTGCCAGTGCTCAGGAAAAAACGAAGTCTGTCCTGAAAAGGCGTGGCCGGGTCACGAGCCACAGCTGCTATTCCTGGCAGCTGACACCAGGGGGCACCATCGGACCCAGAAACGAACATCGGACACCATCCCCATGCACTCACCAGTGAGTGAGGCCAGATCTAGAGTGGAGGTGAGAGGAAGGTGGGCAGGACAGGGTTGGGCAGAACCTGCCCTGAGCCCAGGCTCCCTCTCTCTCTCTCTGTCCCTTTCCCCGGTCCCCTGGGTTTACTGGGCGATTCAGTTGGGGGGGGAGGGGGGGGGGGGGGGGGGGGGGAGGAGAGAAGGTGGGCGGTTGGAGACCCGCTCAGTCGTCGCTGTCCGACAGGGTCTCATACTGCTCTGACAGCAGAGGCTCCCGCTCCCACACCCTCTGCTGCTGCTGCTGCTGCTGCTGCTGCGCTGTGGGGCCAGCAGGGGGTGGCGGGGGCAGCTGCTGCTGCTGGCTCTGGATGGCCGGCGAGGCGATGGAGGTGGGCGGCATGCGCATCGTCAGGGGGTTGTAGGGGAACTGCATGGAGCCTGGAGCAGAGAAGGAGGTGTCTATTTGTTAGCATGATTTAAAAACCCACCCGTACATGTGCAGGGGCAAGATAGGGGCAGTGGACAGGGGGTCCGACTCTCAGCCGAAAGGTACTGAGATTGATGATTGATTTCCCCAATGTCTGCCGCCTAACCTGTGGGTATCCTTGAGAAAGATGCCTAGACCCTCCCGGTTCATTAATGACATGCAACTGGATCCACTGTCAGTCACTTTGGATAAAAGCAATGTGCCTCACCAAGTGACTAAATAGTCATCATTTGGTAAGTCATAGCTTATCAAGTAGTCAATTGATTACCCTCAACTGTATACACTAAATGTTTGTGTGTACGGTGTATGGTAGCCATTTGGTAAGTCAATGACTTCTATCCACCGTACACACTAAACGTTTGTGTTTACAGTGGATGGTAGTCATTTGACTTCTATGACTCCCCAAATGACAACTATTTAGTCATTTGGTAACTCAAATTGCTTTGATCCAAAGTGACTGACGGTGGATGGCGTGGGGTGATGGAGGGGAGGTGGCCTACCTGTGGATGAGGGCCGGTCCTCCCAGGCCCAGCCGGCCGCGGCCTGGCGGGTGTAGTCGCCCTCGGAGTGGACGGAGGAGGGCCGCTCTGCCCCTGCGTAGCCCTGGCCTAGGTTGGGCGACTTGGACTTACGGCTCGCCGCCTTGCTCTGAAGTTTCTGCTTACCTGTGTTGTCGTGACAGAGAGCAGCGTTTAGCAAAGTGTTAGCGACATGACAACTGCAGTTGAGCGTGTAAGTGCATTTGCGGATAACTAGCAGTTCGCCCTTTCAAAGTAGAGTTATGATGGGCATGGTGTGTGCGCTCAGGATCCAAAACCTTTTGTTTAATTTGGTATTTTGACCTGCCAATGTGGAAAAACCTTCCGGCCATGCAATTATTTTACCTGCCAAATGTGTGAATCTATCCAGCTTTGGCTGGTGTGTAATTGTGGACCCTACGTGTGTTTGTGTTAGAGAGAGATGGGTATTGAACCTCACCTATGCTAGGTGAGCGGTTAGCATCCTGGTGTCCCTCACTGTTGGCCGGCTGTGAGCCGGGCCCACCCTGGTGATCCTGGTCCGGCCGGTCCTCCAGGTTGCCCATCAGGGCCTTGCGGATGATGTCTTCCAGACCAAGGTTGCTAGCCGGGTCGCTGAACGAGTGGTTCCTGGCGTTGATGCTGCCTGCATGGTAACCACACAGTGAGCATGAGGCCAATGAGCGGGCGGGCTAGTCTAGTAGGGGCAGGTTAAGCTTCTAGTGGTTAGGGTGTACCCAATCTTGAATCCAGCAGTCCTACTAGATTAAGCAGAACTACTGGTGGGAGACAGCACAAAGCCTGGGACCCGGAAACCAAAAACTGAAGTTACTCCTTGTTTCCCTTTTTGTTATGGAGAATTCTACCAAAGAGAAAGCGATTTGCGCAAGTGGACGATGCTGATTTTAATAACTAACTAACTTAACACTCTACAGTGGACGGTATACATGGTGTTGATTGGAAACCTTTACAGACACTCTCTGAGTGTTCACAAGTGCAGGCCGAGTTTGTGTTCGCCCGTTAATAGCCAATGACGCGCCTACAGATCCCCACTTCCAGCAACATGATCAATCAACATGGTCAAAACAAATATGAAGCAAAAGCAAAAACACATGCCCCGTTCACCCAGATTTGAGCTCATCTGCCAACAGACTTTAGACAAGTAATCCAAAGTCTGATTTGTGAGACTAGGGTGTACCTAACTCCCCACCTACTCATTAATTACCTCTATAAATAAAAGCTGAATAACCCAAAATTACAAAGAGTGAGAAGCTAGCTCTTGGTCAAGCAGACGTCGTGAGGTTTGGATGTAAACAACAACAGTGTTATTGACCTGAGCTGGTGACCGCAGGCAGGTTAAAGATCTCGGTGCCTGGTTGTGCGTTTCCTGTAAGACACATTGTAGGATGGATCAATAAAAACAAAAGTTGTACAATAAATTACGATTTTATCGACAGGTTATCGACTTGCTTGTGTTTACCGATTTTGAAAAGTGTTCTACATTGCTACTTCAAACTTTTCATACCAATATCTCCCGCACAATACATACACTTAATTCATAAACAATCAAACAAATAACAAACAATGTTGTCCATGCAGCACCCTTACATCATGCCGTGTGTGTGTGTGTGTGTTGGTTCAACGTGTGCATGCAAGCTACATGATGTAATGCGTAAAAAAAAAGAAGGCCCACTTACCAACATCTGAATCCCCGACTCCAGAGGAAGAGTTCAACTTACGGAAGATCTCCTGCTTCTTGGACTTCACCATGGGAGAGGTGTTCTCCAGCTTGGTGAAGAAGGAGGGCAGGTAGGACACGTTACCCGGAGAGCGAGAGTCACTCCTGGAACCAGAGGGAAGGCACATGGGTGTCAATGGTGTGGGTGTGTGTGTATGTGTATGTGTATGTGTATGTGTATGTGTATGTGTGTGTGTGTGTGTGTGTGTGTGTGTGTGTGTGTGTGTGTGTGTGAGAGAGAGAGGTGCAGCTTATAACAGTTTAAGACTTCAAATTCACACTTGTAGTTAAACCTAAAAGTGTGATGTTATAATTTTTTTAATATATTTGTATGGGATTGGTATGCCTTTTTGGACAGTGGAGAGAAACAGGAAAGCGGGTTGGAGAAGAGAGGGATAAAGCATAGGACCCAAGGTGGGAATTGAACCTGGGTCGCCATATTGCCGGTGTATTGCCTACGACAATTGGTAATTGTAATGCATTACATGCTGTGAACATTGTCATTATAGCAGTATTCTATTCTAAGTGTGGATTGAAGTGTGATCAGTCCTTTATACTGATAAGATTCCTTACCAATAGGAGACAGTGGATCAACTAATTAAAATCACTAGGGTTTCATCTGAGACTCTTTAACAACGATGATGATGCTCTAGGTCCTCTGAATCTTCCCTACCTGATCTCAGGGTTGTCGTTCTGCCTCCTCTGGGAGGCTGGAGGGCCAGCCGTCTCCTGCTTGTCCTGGTAGCTCTGGGGCGGAGAGATGGGCTCATAGTTCTCCATCTGCCGGCCCCGCTCCGGAGACTTCCCGGGTCTGCCAGGGACAGCAGAGTAAACACAGCAAGTTGGATAAATGCAACAGTTGGGATACAAAGACAACAAGGAGTTCCAGTGTTGCCTCCACCAGGCTGGCCGGCTGGGGGTACCTTGCTCTGGGCTTGTCGGGAGCGTTTTCCGGGGACACCCTGCTGGAGGGTCTCTGGTGGTGGGGTGCCTGGGCCTGGTTCTCTGGACTGTAGCGGCTGGGTGCTTTGACCCGGCCCGAGGTGGACACGAGGGGCGCGGCGCTCTGGAATGTGCTGGAGGCAGAGGTGGCCGGAGAGGGGTCCTGGTTCCGGGCAAAGTCCTGGGTGATAATGTGCTGTGTTTGTGGAAAAAAGACATGAACAAATAATGGAAATTAAATTGGAGGGATGCAATAGAAGAGAGTGCTTTTCAAATTGTGTCACAGCAATGACTTAAGAGGGTCGCAGGATTGCTACAAAACATTTACATGGCAAGTTTGCATTTGTCAAGACTGTACAGAGATACACTATATTGCCAAAACTTTTGAGACGCCTGCCTTTACATGCACATGAAGGTTAATGACATCCCATTCTTAATCTGTAGGGTTTAATATGGAGTCTGCCCACCCTTTGCAGCTATAACAGCTTCAACTCTTCTGGGAAGGCTTTCCACAAGGTTGAGGAGTGTGTTTATGGGAATTTTTGACCATTCTTCTTGAAGCGCATTTGTGAGGTCAGGCACAGATGTTGGACGAGAAGGCTTGGCTCGCAGTCTCCGCTCTAATTCATCCCAAAGGTGTTCTCTCGGGTTGAGGTCAGGACTCTGTGCAGCCCAGTCAAGTTCCTCCACACCAAACTCGTTCATCCATGTCTTTATGGACCTCGCTTTGTGCACTGGTGCGCAGTCATGTTGGAACAGGAAGAGGCCATCCCCAAACTGTTCCCACAAAGTTGGGAGCATGAAATTGTCCAAAATGTCTTGGTATGCTGAAGCATTAACAGTTCCTTTCACTGGAACTAAGGGGCAAAGCCCTACCCCTGAAAAACAATCCCACACCATAATCCCCCCTCCACCAAACTTTACACTTGGCACAATGCAGTCAGGCAAATACCGTTCTCCTGGCAACCGCCAAACCCAGACTCGTCCATCGGATTGCCAGACAGAGAAGCGTGATTCGTCACTCCAGAGAACACATCTCCACTGCTCTAGTGTCCAGTGGCATGGCCATGGAAACCCATTCCATGAAGCTCTCTACGAACTGTTTTTGAGCTAATCTGAAGGCCACACGAAGTTTGGAGGTCTGTAGCTATTGACTCTGCAGAAAGTTGGCGATTTCTGCGCACTGTGCACCTCAGCATGCGTTGACCCCACTCTGTGATTTTACGTGGCCTACCACTTCGTGGCTAAGTTTCTGTTGTTCCCAATTCCTTCCACTTTGTTATAATACCACTAAAAGTTGACCGGGGAATATTTAGTAGTGAGGACCTTTCACGAATGGACTTATTGCACAGGTGGCAACCTATCACGGTACCACGCTTGAATTCACTGAGCTCCTGAGAGCGACCCATTCTTTCACAAATGTTTGTAGAAGCAGTCTGCATGCCTAGGTGCTTGATTTTATACACCTGTGGCCATGGAAGTGTTTGGAACACCTGAATTCAATGATTCGGAGGGGTGTCCCAATACTTTTGGCATAAAAGTGTAGAATGATAGCGATCTCAAATGTTGACATGCTAATGACAATGTATTGCTTATTTTACTAGACAAAATATTTGTAATTGGGTGAAAGTGATCTCTTGGGTCACAGCAGGAAACAGTGTTTTGTGGAACCCCAGTAGTACTAGACCACCACACAGGCTCAATCCCAATCCCAGGTGTGTCTTACCGAGATGTGGTCAGCCAGGGTCATGACGCGGTGGGTCTTGGGGACCTGAGCGTAGCCGTCGGCCTGGGAGGAAGGAGGCTGCTGGGCTGCCGCGTGCGGAGACTCCCCCTGCGGTCTGTAGCGGCTCATATCGAAGGGCCGCATGCCCGCAGCGGGGGCTAGCCCAGACATGGAGCGCTGGTGAGCTGGAGGCAGGGGGTGGTCAGGGGTGGAGAGTGGGAGAGTGCGGAGCGGAGTGGTTAAGAAGATAGGAGTAGTTAAGGAGACAGGAATAGCCTCTCGCACACCGGTCTGGTGACGGGGCTGGCATGGAGGAAGGGTGACTTGCTGTGCTCTTGACGACTTAGTTTGTGGATGAATTTAGAGATAAGCCCATCTCTGGTTAAGGTTAACTTTTGACACAATTTAAGAGTTTATCTGTTTTCAAATTAAATTGACATGGTTCAATATTTTACGTTTAAGTATTCCTCACCTGGTGGCTGTGGCTGTCTCTCCTCGGGTTTGTCTTGCTGCAGTTGCACTGGGGAGCTGGCGGGGCTGATGACCTCGATGGTGCCTCCACTGGGGTTGTCATAGCGATTGGATGCCACTGCATAATAAAATAGATAAAGGGTTAGCCTGTGATGCATGGAAACCGATAGTACTGTACCTAGCCCCGTAATACTATTGATCTCCATTGTTGTCAGATTGGGAAATAAAATGGGACACTTTTGGTTGTTGCATTGGGGATAATTATATACAATACAAACAAAGAAAGGATTATCTATGAGATAGGATTATGTGCAAGGTGCTTTGTTGAAAAAAGGTGACATCATTCCAGTGTTACTTTAGGGGGGTCGTCATATGATTGCACATGTAATGATGGCGAGGCTCCACTGTCTCCCAGCCCCCTCCCCCCACACCCTCTGAGGAACTCACAGCTGCTGGAGGAGTCCGAACTCTGGGAGCCCCTCTCGCGGGAGTCCTTGTCCGAGGCGATCTGCCGCGTGATGATGACATCGATGAAGTTGGCGGCCGAAATGGTGGTCTTCCCGTGGGTGCGCAGCTCCTCCTCGATGCGGGCCTTCGTTCCCTTGTCCTTGGCCCCGTACTGAGACTGCATGGCGTGCCGCTCCGCTTCCTGCTGTTGATGCTGCTGCTGCAGCTGCTGCTGGTGGTGGTGCTGCTGCTGCAGCTGTTGTTGGTGATGCAGCTGTTGTTGTTGTTGTTGGTGGTGGTGGTGTTGCTGCTGCTGCTGTTGTTGGTGCTGCTGGTGCTGTTGGAGCTGTTGGTGCTCAGCGAGGGTGGCAGCCCTCCGGGCGGCCATGTCGTCATCGCGGTGGTCCTGCTGCTTGCTGCTCTCCTTGGCCTTGGCCACATCCATTTGGGGGGCCGAGGCGGCCGCGTCCACCAGGGCGGCCAGGGCGTCCGCCGCCGTGCTGTAGCGGGAGCCCGCCTGCGCCGCCACCACCGCCGAAGCTGAGGACTGGGGTCTGCAGAGGGAGAGACACCCAGACCCAGAGAGATGAGAAAGACGCCCAGACCCAGAGAGATGAGAAAGACACCCAGACCCAGAGAGATGAGAAAGACACCCAGACCCAGAGAGATGAGAAAGACTCCCAGACCCAGAGAGATGAGAAAGACACCCAGACCCAGAGAGATGAGAAAAACGCCCAGACCCAGAGAGATGAGAAAGACACCCAGACCCAGAGAGATGAGAAAGACACCCAGACCCCAGAGAGATGAGAAACACACCCAGACCCAGAGAGATGAGAAAGACACCCAGACCCAGAGAGATGAGAAAGACACCCAGACCCAGAGAGATGAGAAAGACACCCAGACCCAGAGAGATGAGAGAGACACCCAGACCCAGAGAGATGAGAAAGACACCCAGAGAGATGAGAAAGACACCCAGACCCAGAGAGATGAGAAACACACCCAGACCCAGAGAGATGAGAAAGACACCCAGACCCAGAGAGATGAGAAACACACCCAGACCCAGAGAGATGAGAAACACACCCAGACCCAGAGAGATGAGAGAGACAGAGATACAATATGTGAGACGTTGTAGGAGAGTAAGAGAGAGTATGAGAGAGAAAAAAAAGAAAAATCAAAGAGAGAAAGAGAAAGTAAGAAAGAGAAATAAAGAGAAAAACAAAGCAAACAAAATGCTTGTGAACTACTCAGAAAGCACCGGGTACTGAAAGCATGTGCCTACATGAGAGAAGTGATGACGCTCTTGCTGTTGGTTCCCTGGAAGATGCTGGGCCGCTGCTGGACCACCCCTTCGGGGGTCCTCACCGAGGGTGACGGGGAGCGCAGGTAACCACGGCTAACTGGCCTGCCCGGCTGCTCTGAACCTAGAGGAACACACACACACACACACACACACACACATCCTTGGATTTAACACAAGAGGAAAACTATTGGATTACATTTATCTACCCAGCATCCATTGCAGTCCTGGGTGCATTCATAGGGCATTAAGGTGTCTATCTATCACTCTAAAACATACTTGACCGGTAGGCTAGATAGCTAGATAAGATAGTTATACTTTATTGCCCACAAAGTGGAAACGCGTATTATGTTGTATGTGTAAAGGTGAACATAAAAATGCAATCAAGG
This sequence comes from Lota lota, assembly GCA_026745465.1. Taxonomy (NCBI): domain Eukaryota; kingdom Metazoa; phylum Chordata; class Actinopteri; order Gadiformes; family Lotidae; genus Lota; species Lota lota. Next base: position 761,465 of record JACYXH010000310.1, on the reverse strand, counting down.
ACTATAAATAGCCTTGACTTTGCTCACCACTGCGGATGTACGCGCTGGCGCCCGCGGCAACCAGATGCTCGCGCTCTCTCATCTCTCGTTCCCGGTGCTCCCGCTGCTCGCGATCCCGGTGCTCGCGGTCCCGCTGCTCGCGATCCCGGTGCTCGCGGTCCCGGTGCTCGCGGTCCCGCTGCTCGCGGTCCCGGTGTTCGCGGTCCCGCTCCCTGTCTCTCTCCCGCTCTCTCTCTCGCTCCATGCCAGCGGCGTTGGCTGCTGCGGCTAGGTGGCCTGAAAACACAAGGACATCACACACACACACACACACACAATGCATAAAGTTTCATTTCTACAGGCGGTGGAAGGAGGGAACCAGGGCGGGGTTAAGAATGCTGTGCCAGGAAACCTTCTTCGAGGTGACGTTAAACTGGATCCCATGTTGGTTTTACTAGGGCTATAAACTCAGGTTGGACCATTACTGTTATAGGCCACTTCACCAAGGACTGCACCAGGCTGCCAGTTACTAAAGCATTTGTTTCAATAAATATGTATATATATTTAAATTACAAGTAAAGCTTGGTGAAGACTCAAATATCAAGATATATTACCATTGGGAGTCGACAAAGTGTTAGCCTTACGAAAAAAAAAATATATAGTCTTACAAAAGATTCTGCTTGTATTTAACATATACATTAGTAAAATGGGCCATTCCAGCCATTGGCCTGATACCAATAATACACTTAATAATTGGCTCCAACAATCTTTGTATCATATGAAACCATGCTTAGAAACTGGCAGCCTAGCAATATACATTTAGTTTAAGAACTTTAAGAGTAACTTCTTTGCTGTACTCAAGTGCATGCCAATCCCCCCTTAAGTGCAGATGAGTTGGACTGGTCCATCTGCAGATGGGCAGGACTGTACTACCAAAACCGTCCACCAGGGGATGGTCAAGTGCCCTTAAAGAGGTCATATGTGAGTCACGAACACTAAGACCACAACCAACTGGACCTTGTAGAGAGGTAAACTGGAAAGGCAAAGTAAAGGGGGGCGGAGAGGAGGAGGAGGTGTGGGGGGGGGGGGGGGGGGGGATTAAGAGAGGGGGCACAGTCAGGTCCTCACCTGGCGATATGGAGGCTTGGTTGTAGGGCCTAGGAGGGAAAGGGGGCTGAGCTCCAGGGAGGTAGGCGATTCGTTCCATAGTGGGGGAACCTGTTGCCCCAGGGTGAGGTAACAGGATAGTTGGAGGCATCTGGGCTAGATCAATTATCCCTTTTACAGACAGAAGCAAAGGGCCAGCGGTGAACAACAAGAACCAATTCCATCAATCTACTGAACGCTATGGGCCCCGCAATCAGCTGGAACCCATCGCCGCCATGTCAGTTATAGATTTACAGATCAGTGTATAAAGCCGCAGGGGCGTGATTAGAGAGGCTGGGAACCGGGGGGCAGCTGCATGGAGCCAAGCCACGTGGTACCAATTTGTACGACCCATAACCTGATCACTGAGAAGTAAGGCCCAATCAGTGGCAGCCCTCCTCAATGATTAAATAAAAACAGCTCATTTTGTCGAGGTCATTTGCTTCTGGGCGTCTGGAAAAGGATAGCCACTACCACACACACACACACACACACACACACACACACACACACACACACACAGATGCATACCTCGAGCGCCGGCCGGATACTGGATGGCGATGGACTGTTCCCGCGGCGACAGGCCCCGTGCCAGGTCTGGCCGCGGGATGACTTGCATCTGTTGGGAGGTTATGTAATCGTTGAGGATGGTCTGGCGTGTGGTCTCCATGGTGTACAGCTGGTAGGTGTTGGGGTAGCCCGCTGGCGACGGTTGCCGGGGGAAGATGTAAGCGCCTGCAGTGGGACGAAGACAGAATGGTAAGGGGGTTTAATTAAAGCATGTTAACATCGGGAGGGCATAAAGATAGTGACCCCACGAGGTCATAACAAAGGGAAAAATATATTTGTATTCAGCCTGCCATCTTAATTAATACTATTATTAATAATAAGAATATCACATTATTTTATACATAGTACAGTATAGCCTATAATCTAAGAAAGTTATTGGCCCTGTGTCTCAATGTGAGGTCTACAGTCCTGCCAACAGAGCACAGAAATAATTGGTTGATTAACCGAGTAGTGATTCGACAGAAGACGAATGGACAAAAACAACCAACAATGAATGCTAGTGGAAGCAGCATCACTCCTGGGGGGAAATGCCAAGTGCAGCAAAATGTTGCCACGTTAAGGTGGTCATCAGGGGTGACTAGGGTTTTGAGAGGGAGGTTCTAGAGGAGTAGCAGCGGTCGTACCGGGGTCCAGGACTCGCTGGAAGGCCATGGCGGGGTCCAGGTGTGGGGGCAAGTGGTACACCTCCCCAGGGACCATGGGCCGGAGGTGCGGGTCGAAGGGGCTGTGGGAGGCCACCGGGTCGGACACGGGAGACTTGGCTGGGACGTTGTCCCTCGGCGTGGGGGTCATGACACTCTTCCTCTCGTGGGACACCGCCTTCCCAGAGCTTATGCCTCCTTTGTTAGAGAGAAGAGAAGATGCAGATTTGGATGTTAGGCATGTTTGCAACAGGCAGCACTAGGGTTGCGAAATAAACAAATCCCAAGCAGTGTATCGTCCTCCCATAGAAGCCCGCTTAAAATACAGGGATGTGGGATATATAATCGCTTAATAATTGTTGTACTCATAGGTAGCATAAAATAAGTAAAACGATCTTCATAGTCTGGTGGCTTGGGTGCTTGGCGACTGCCAGAACGGTTCTAGGTTTGAACCTCAATGTTCCAAACTGAAAGCAACATCGAGCAAGTTCCGTAATTGCCTACAAACAGTCTCATTCTACACTGCAAGTCAATCCTAAACGGCGGTCGCCAGAGCGTTGCACATTGGGTACACCCGAATAATGACCCTACCGTCTGGAGCGCGTCCGAGCATGGGCGACGCCCGGGAGTTGGTGCTGTAGTTGACGGGGGTCCTGCGGGCGTTGGCGTCCTCGTACATGCTGGGGCTGAGCTGGGTCCTGTTGGCCTCCTGGTGGGTGGAGCGCAGCACCGACCCGGTGGAGTTGACCACAGATTGGCGCACGCGATCCGACGCAACCTTGCTCTCCTCGTACTTGGCCCGCTCCATGGCCTCCAGCTGGGGTAGGCTGTGGGGCATCTTGCCGGGACTGGTGATCAGCGACTTGACGTTGTGCTTGATGGCGGACTGGTTCATAGAATGGATCTGGGGAAATGGGAAAATCCACTTAATCAAAAAAGGATATGTAAATAAATAAAATAGGGATTTTACCGGATAATGTGGTGGGTGGGTAAGGATAGTATAGAGCAGTGGTTCCCAACCTTTGGTTCGGGACCCCACTTGGAATCCCCTGATATGCATATGGGGTCGCAGGAAATTGCAGATGTAAGCTATCGATATTCTATGACATATTATTTCATTTATTTTTATCCACTTTAAATTCAAACTGACTGCCCAAATGATTCATAGCCAACAAGCAAACTACTAATCACTTAGTGTGTAGAACGATGTCATTATGTTCATCGGGACATTGATAATACCGATGTAGATGTCGATTAGGTAAAAAAGATTTGTGTGGAAGCAGATTTAACAAAAGTTTAAGTTGGTGTCGCAAAGATTTCAGATCTAGAAATGGGGTCGCAGGGCAAAAAAGGTCAGGAACCACTGGTATAGAGACTATAGGTCGACCCGAAGCCGACAGGTACTGGGTTAGTAAATCCTCAATGCCTGCAGCCAGGCTGCTCCCTATATTTTAGTCTTTTTGAATACAAGTGTCTGCTTAACAACTAAAGAGTACACAGAGTGAGACTAGTCGATGGAGCCATGGTCATACCTGGGACATGGATCCCTCCAAAACCCTTCGGTCCGCCATGTCGGGGGTCTTACGGCTGTCCCCGCCGGACTGGTCTTGGCGGGGGATCTCGTGGATGGAGCGGCCCAGCTCCTGGATGGTGTTGACACCATCGTAGGGTTTGCCCTTGCCGATGCCCCCGTCGAAGGTGCGGATGGGTGGGCTCTCCCTCTTGATTTGCTTGTATTTGGGGCTGTCGTCGTAGGCATCTGCCGACGTCCTGGGGGTCCCTGGAAGTGAGAGAGACCACGCACATTTAACCAAAGACGTTGATGAAGTTGTTCCACCAAAGATGACGCAACCACAGAGAAATAATTATAGATTGCTCTTAAAATATCCCCTGTCAATTAAAAAAACAGTTTTAAGAGGAGAGATTACCTTGCATAATGGATCCAGTGATGAAAGGCCTCTCTTTAGAATCTCCATGGAGACCCTCTCTAGGCAACGCTCTGCCCATCAATCCTGAAAAAAACAACAACGTACTTTCAGATAGTCTCAGGTGTAAAGTGAAGAAACATCTCGGTATGTATACATTTCGTTATAATAAAATAATAATAAAAGTGAGAACAACACATCTTAATATGTATATATTGAATCATCAATTATGTAAATGTAATTATAATCAAAAACCTAAATTAAAAAACCTCCACATCTCAATATCATTAAATATATATTTAATGATTGAATAAATATAATCCGATAGATATTTAAATACAATAAAACTACCTTCAAACGGAGCTCCATCGCGGCCAGGATGTCCTCTGCCCATGGGGGCCTCCATCATGTCACAAGAACGCTTCAGGTCATGGCCGGCCCTGGGGCTGCGGGTGGCTTCCCTGGGGTTCTTGATGGCTGTGGAGAGGCCCGGGAAGAGTTTAGATTCAGTTATGAGGAATAGAGTCTCCATAAGGGAAAGATTAGAATTGCACCCCTGCCATTTAAAATGACCCACTCTGTAAAAATGGTTAGACTGATGTAGCCATAAAGGATTGCCGCATTCAATCAACTGTTAATAGTTTAGCTCAGGATGGCTCAAGATGTTCAACCAAGTGACTTGTTTCGTTAACTATGCTAACTAAACCGTTAATTAGCTTGCTAACATTGACTAGCCTCAAAAGAAAGACCTAATTAGTTTAGCTAAAATGTTGCTTTGCCGTAGCATTCCGCTGAATGGAAAGCTAAGAAGCAAGGATAGCATTAGCAATAGCCACGAGATGTCTTACCGTCGTACGAGACGATGTGGCCGCTCTTGCCCTCGTAGATGACGTGACCTTTGGGCATCTGCTCTCCCCGGCTGCTCTTGTCGGGGCTGCTCATGTCCTCGGTAGCTAGCTTGGTGATGGTGCCCTTCAGCAGGTCAGCAGCGATGCTGGACTGGGGCATGGCAGGTGTACCCTTGACAGCACACAGACAGGAAGTGTAAGAAACCACCACACATGATACACACACACACACATTTATACACAAGCATGGGCTGCAACGAATAGTCAAACAAGAGAAAATGTATCTAATCGTCTTTTCATAATCAATTAATGTTTAAGTACTTTATCAAGTACAAATAAACATTTGCTGCTTGATGTTGCAGTTCAATTCTAATATTTGGTACTTGGATCATAAAAAAATGAATTGTTTCTATTTTTCTTGGCTGCTTGTCAGATAAAGCAAGCACATTTAAGACATCTCTTTGGACTCTGGTGAACTTGTGACAGCATTTGCTCTTTTTTATAACATTTTATAGACAAAATGTAGTTATATTAATAGACTACGAAAATAATCATTGGTTGCAGCCCTTTTGCGGGACATTTCTTAAGAATTTCCTACCTGGGTAATGGATCCTCGCCCGTAGGCCAGGCCCTCGCCCATTTTGCCTGGGTTGCCCCTTCCGTCCTGGATGGAAGGCATGGAGCCTGGGAGGAGGGATGGGGGAGAGTTGAGATTAACAAAAAATACCAAGGGAAAGTGATCCTGTGTTGAGAGAGCGGGTAGCAAAGTGGAACCGTTCGAAACACCATCATCTAGCAACATCATTGGCAAACCTGCAGCTGGAGTTTTGACCAAGCTAACAACCTTTTAGCTTCGTCCGTAGCGTCTGTTGATTTGGTTTGTTGTTGTTAAGGTCCCTTGAGAGACAGAGAGAGAGACTACGGAAATGTCTTTGTGGAGATGCATCTGGTCTAACCAGCAAAGTAAATGGTTTTTGAACTGGACTTTATAGTACATTAAACTCTTTCTACAACAGCACTGAGATAGTCTGTCTGAGTATGGAGCCCAACAGTGGAAGACTCAATGGTTAGTTCTTAAGCAACAATAAACCTAAAACAACGTATTAGGAAGCATTCCAGGACAGCCATGGCGGGGGTTTTGTACAGTACACTAGTAGTATTGTGAGTAGGAGAAACTCAACGTGGAAGACACAAGTCAGAGTCAGAGAGGGGTCGGGGTGAACACATGGAGGGATTAGCACCGCCGCGAAGGCCTGTCAGCGTTGTTTATCCGGTGTGAATGGGGCAATTCGTTGGACCAGGAGAGCTACAACAAAACCGCCACAACCACAAAAACAACTCCAGGAAGTGGGTTCTCAGGACACCACTAATTAAGAGTTGCCCCCAGCCTTTAAAGAGGGACGCCTGGACCCAAGAGGATACAAGGGGGTTCCAAGGCCTCAACAACCACAATCAAAACAAGCACACAAACTCAATCCAATCTCAAGATATCTCGCCGTACGGAAAAACTTGGGAGGTAAAGTGTGTGGCATTTCCTGTGCAGCAGTGTAGGAAATGGCATCTCAAGGTAAACAGGCAGTTTGCAGAACAGAATGTTTATGAGGGACATTATGCTACTACCAATCTACAACCTGATCATCATGCATGGAGGGCAATGAACCCCATTACTGTAGGTAGGGAATTTACATTAACCATTTATTGGGGGAACCTGACCCTGAGATCCACATCTAGAAATTAAATACAGGGTGGAAAAATACAGGAATACAATTTCAGCAAGAATGTCGATAAAATGTTGCGGCTTTATGCCACAATGGCAGCGCAGAATGCTGTTGACTAGGCACATTGTACTTAACTCTCTTGAACTTTATCTAATTAGCATCACGCTATCTATTAAATATGATGAAAGGATCAAATATCCATCCTGTCGAAATGGTGTTAATTCAATGAAAATGAGCATCTGCATCAACCTGGAATGAGAAGTGAAACTCATAGCCAGATGAAGGAAACCGACTCCAGCTTAACACCAGCTTTACTCCAGACATTACTCCAGACATGCATATGAAATGGCAGCCTCTACCTGGAAGTACGATGAATAGATCTTCCATCTATCATCTACCATCTATCATACGTCTGAGTGGACTCTCCCTAGTGTGATGTCCCTAGGGGGTCAATTTTTGAAATGGCTCGTAACGGCCAATCACCATCCCAACTGGTGGTGAAAGCAGAGGTGTCCTACCGGGCTTGTTGTGGTCCTGCTGTCGGGGCAGGCCCAGGGATATGGAGCCCACGGTGCTCTTCGTCCCCTCTGGTCCGTAGATGGCGTGGGAGGGGAGGTACGTACCGGGAGTTCCCTGGAATAGGAGGAATAAGAGAGAGATCAGCACACAAGGCCCACTTGGCGCTGCACACCAGACCAAGTCAAGCTGATGTTGAAAAGGGCTAGTGCTTTTAGTGAAACGGCTTTGCTTTTAAGTCAGATGGCGATTCATGTCGTAGTTAGTATACATGTCCCGGACCGTAATCTGTACAGTTACCTAGGTGTGTAACCATTTTTGTTTTGATTTAAAAAGGTTCTTTACATACAATGTACTCTGCTTTTTCTGCTTTGTTTATAAAGTGATAATGACTTTGTTAGAGGATTATGCCAGCGGTTTGATACGTGTGTAGTGGTGTGCGTCCAAAAGAGAGGATCACCCATATCCATTTAAAGCCGGTCAAATCAAATATAACAGCGGTTAATCAAGCTGCTCCTGGTGGAGCTTACCTGGGAGATGGAGCCTCCCTGGATGAAGGAGGGCTTGTCCGTGTGCTTGGAGGTGGGAATGAGGGGCGGCGGAGCTGGAATGTTGGGGGGCCGGCTGTGCCTGAACGACACCCGCACTGCCTCTGGCATGTCCTGGGACGTCTGGCTGGGCGTTGGGTGCAGGACTAGTGCAACACAGGGAGAGAGAGAGAGAGCAATAAAAGAGATGAAAATGCTACCATGGATTACTTAAAGTAACTGCAATTGATAACATATTCAAGTTGGAATCCACCACACACACACATCATCCCTTTCCCCATTAAACACACACACACACGTCTCTGACCCAGCAGACAGTATATAGTTCCACAAAGAGCTTGGTAAGGGTTCAAAGAGCAACAATAAAATATTAAGTTCCACTATAACGGGCTGATCCAGGCAGAGTGGATCTGAGGTCATAAAATGTCGGCCATGTGATCTGCCCTTGGGGACGCAAGCAGACGGTTGGGAGATGGCCAACTAAATGGATTAACACACGCATACACCAAGTGTGTGGCTCATGCCCCCGCACTTAACAAAATCAAAAATGCAAATGGCCGCCGTGTTATTAAGAGTTCTTTCAGTGGACATGGACGTCAGTGCCCTGCCAACTCCAACTGGAGGAAGACAACAAACCGCACTATGCGAGCAACATGCGAACGGCCCTGCAGCTGGCAGGCATACGGCGGGGGGGGGGGGACATTAACATTCATTCTGCCAGCTCATTGTTGACAATGGCGACTGGAAACTTGGTAGGACGGTTAAGATGTGCTGCAGCGTGAGGAAAGTGAAAGGAGGGGAATGACGATATAATGACGTTGACGATATATTTTATTTTTAAACAAAATTCCCTTCAACAGTGAACTACTATCCATCGCAGTGTCCCTGAAGACTTTGTTTTACTTACCAAATCAATCACATCACAAATCAATCACAAATCTCAAATCACAAATCAAGGACATGCAAATGGTGAAACCAACGACAGATGCTACGCTGCTATTGAGATATAATAATGACAATTATATATCTACATCGTTATATCTCAACGACAACATAGCATATAAGGAAAAGAGACGTATACAACTCAAGATGGAACTAATCGAAACAACCATCAACCATCGCTCCACATGCCAATCAGGCGCCAGCCAGAAACAGCCTACAACGTGAGGGGGAAGAAAGGCCCAGTAGCTAGCCAACAGGAGCTAACAAAATGGCTGAAAGGGCCCACTGGTGATGGGAGAGATGGGAGAGAAAAAGGGGGCAGGCAGGAGTTGGATGAAGAGAGGGAAGGGGGGTGTGCTAGTTACCTGGAGGCACACTGTAGCGGGAGACATTGGGGGCGCTGGGGTCGGACTGGGCCGAGGCCTTGCTCAGCTCCCTGGGGGAGAGCCTGTAGGGGGAGCCAGGCCGGCCAGACTGGGCCTCCTGCTCCAGGGCCAGCTTCATATCAAAAGGCATGAAGGGGTAGGGCTTACCTGCGGGTCACAGGCACACAGGACACAAGGGAGGAACACGCACTATTAGGAGAGGAGGGATTCAACAACAAACCGCCAGGGACTAGAAGAGCACCACCATACCTGGATGGAGGATTGTGTGACTTTATACACCCAGGGCCCTTAAACTCCACGGTTCTCCGGGCTACTGTGCTAAAGGGGATGGTTGTCATCCAGTTGGCAACCATGCAGATGAATCAGTCGGTGGGTTCCCTATAGGCCTTTCATAGCAAGGTGCTTTGAATATTCCCTTCTACTGGGGAAAAACATGACTGGTCTCTCAAAGGAATCGTCAGCAAAGTGGCACTCAGCATCCACTCTTACTTATGCATGCGATCTGAAAAAACGACTAAGTAAACGAGGTCAGCCAAGTTTCTATTCCTGCTCTTGCGTTTGGGTTTCATTTCAGAAATCCCGCTTATTCGAAGACCGATTAAACAAATGAATGAGGTGGTAAAAAACGGAAAGAATTCATTCTTAGTACGAATGGTCTGTCGTTCACAGAACACAGGAGGCCTCCTCAAACCCCCAAAAAATGGAGAGGAACAGCCAGATGAGGACAAAGTGGTGTGTGTGTGTGTGTGTGTGTGTGTGTGTGTGTGTGTGTGTGTGTGTGTGTGTGTGTGTGTGTGTGTGTGTGTGTGTGTGTGTGTGTGTGTGTGGTTCCCTCACCATCTCGCGTGTTGAAGGCGGGGTGGTTGGGAGGACGTCGATCCGGGTCTCCCTGGTCCTCCCTCTGCTTGTCCTCCTGGTGAGCAGACTCATGCACCGCCTTGATCTGGTGCTGGAACATAGTGAAGCCACTGATGGGCACGCCCCCAGGCCCGTAGGGACCCTGCACCTGCGTGGGGAGAGAGAGAAGGGAGGTGGAAGAAGTCAGTTACCCAGACACCGGCACGTATCGGGAGCCATGCCCTCTTTCCTACCCTTAAGAGGGCTTTGAGATTGTCGCTGCGATTAAGGACTATGCAAATAAAATGGACTTGACACAACCTCGCCAGGAGAGATGCTGGTCGTTGTGCCGGGAAGAGTGCAGAGAACCTGAATCTTCTCAGACTACAATGAACTGGCTTGCCATGTTTCAAAGTCACAAAAGGACATTATTTGAGGGACTTGTTTGTATAATGCTTGTCCAGAATTAACAGCACACATATGTTAGGATCTAATATGCTTACATTGACAGAAAACCATTCCGAAATATGTTCCAAGTGTGTATCACACGGCACAGATATGTGGAAGAACAGGACTGCATTTATTAGAGGAATAGCATTGGGCAGCTTACAGCTCAGGTGTGACGTGATCCTGATATAGAATAAATAAACACTAAATAGTTTGCAGCAATTCAAATAGGATATGAATGACCTTCGCACATCGACGTAATAACGGGCCGATTCCCTGAACGTATCACTGTGGATCTGCTTCCTGTCTCCCTGCCTCTCTAAATAGCTCTACTGCATCTGCTGGAGCGACGGTGGGTTGCCATGGTGACTTACCATGGGGGGTATGTTTGCGGCACGCTGATGCAGCTGCTGCATGTTGAACTTGGCGGAGACCAGCACGGAACTTGGGGGCCCCAGGATAGAAGGCTTGTCCATGGTGTACATTCTGAAAAAAAAACGAGAAAAGCCACGATTCGTGGGTCATTAGAACAACGGTCTACCCCCGTGAAATCCGTTTCCGAACAAACGTAAACCAACCCCGACACCCAAAAAGCCCCGACACCCACTTCTGTCTCTCGGGCTCCGCCTCCACATCCTCGTCGGCGCTGCAGGTGGCACTGGAGTCGTTGTCCGAGTGGAGCTCCCTCTGCCGGTCATCCGGCTGGCCCTTGTCCCCTCTCTCTTTGGCCTCGGGCTCCACCTTCACCTGGACCTCGCCGCCGCCGCCGCCGCTCCTCAGGTCCAGGTCCTGAGGCTCCGTCTTGGGATGCAGCACGCCGGTGTACGGGGCCGCCCTGGCCCTCTCCTCCAGGGTGCCCGCGTCGCCCTCGGGGCTCTTCTCCTGCTTGACCCTCAGCTCGCCGTAGGGCGTCTCTGGGGCCTTGGAGCTCCCGCCCGTGCCCGTAGCCGTGCCCTGGCCCGGACCCTGGACCTGGTCCTGCTCCGAGGAGTAGCTGTTGGCCGCCCCGCCGTCGGCTCTCTTGCCATCGCCGGCCTTGGAGGGGTCGGCCTGCGAGGGCGAAGGAGCGCTCTCTGTGTCCGAGCTGTTGTCACCGGCTGAGGGGAGGGAGAAGGCGGAGGAAGAGTACATGAGTGCAAATCCAGCAAAAATTATATTAAGCACCCTGATTATATTGTTCATGCTGGTTTTACCATGACAAGATTTTGGGGGGTAACAGTGGGTTTAAATGAAGTTCAGTGATGTAAGCGACGCGTTTATCCAAACTGATATTAACTTGATTTATATAGCAGGTAGGGAACTGCATCTTACTCAAGGGGATGCCAAGAGAATGGGGATGTTGGAGTTTGAACCCAGGACCTTGCGTCTAGTAGTCGTTAAGATTAGCTGCTACACTATATAGACGAATATACCACTAACATACATAATAGAACACAACCCATGCTGAAAATTGTTGGATAATTAAACTGTACATATCGACATGGCGATTTCGAATGTAACTTAATGCTGTAAATAGCCAGCCCATGACTACTATCGTCTACACGTATTAACGTCTCAGCAAGCAGAACTGATGCATCATATATATCACATATATATAGCCCGGAGAAGAAGGAATGCAGATATGCTGATGAGAACAAAATGGTGTCCAAAATAACAAACCACAACAATAAATCTAGCCAGGATACTCTAATAGATAACCATGTTTGACCGTGTACAACAAGTTCAATTTTTTCCAGACACAGCAGTGAGTATGCACTGCAGGACCAATGAAGTGGACTATGGCTGCATTCCAACCAGCAAGCTTTCTTCAAAGTCTTCAAAGCCAGAAGACAGTTACGCAACATGGGGCCCCCCGGCGGTCAGAAATACTTCATAACGTTTGATTTTACCGCACATGATTTTCCCACATCGCACACACGTTTTTTCCCTTCCATATACAACTGCAGTGGAGGATATAAAATGCTCCGGTTCTTTGCCTTTTGGCTCGTGACTGTGTCCATGCATGAGGCGTCACAGTCTTACTGCTGACTAGACCGGGACACCTGAGAGCACGACAGGCTACAGGGGTCGTACAAATACCACATGGTGTGTGTGTGTGTGTGTGTGTGTGTGTGTGTGTGTGTGTGTGTGTGTGTGTGTGTGTGTGTGTGTGTGTGTGTGTGTGTGTGTGTGTGTGTGTGTGTGTGTGTGTGTGTGTGTGTGTGTGTGTGTGTGTGTGTGTGTGTGTGTGTGTGTGTGTGCAAGAGCGCATATGAAATGTGCAATCGTTTCATCATGTCGTCCGTCTCTCTGACCTTCGCTATCGTCTTGGTTGTCCTCGTCGTCATCGGCCGACGCCGTGGCCAGCCCTTCGCCTTGGGACATGTCCGCCCTCGCCCGCCGCGTGTCCTGAGGGAAAATGGAAACACGAGCACGGCTGTTATCGATGGATCCCATCATAGATTACCCATGATGTCTTTGCCCTCATGTTTATGGTAATGCCACAGGTGGTACTCTGGTTGACCTAACCAAGGAGGGGTGGGGTGGGGTGGGGTGGTTGCCGTGGTAACATACTTGTTTATGCTGCTGGAGTAGGTTGTCGAGGTTGTGTCGCCGCTTGTAGTTGAAATAGAAGTTTTTGCACTGCGCCTCGCTTTTGGTGCCCACCATTTTCGCTATGGCCGTCCAGTTACGTCCGTGCTCCACCAAACCTGATGCAAGAACGAGAGAACCAAGCGACTTAAGCACGGACTGCCAACAAACATTGGTGAATACACTTGTGTGTCGGGTCCCAAAAGGAGCAGAGGGCCTTTCGCCTGTCAGATCTGCATATAATTGGAGGTTGGGGTGGAACATAGCTTTTCAAAAAGTGAGAGGGTTTATTGTGGTGGCTAGGGTACAACTTCGCCTTGATGTTTGAATCTGTCCAAAACCAAAGCTAGCTGTCAATAACAGCGCTATGATTTACAGTTGACAATAGAGCAATGTAATTGGATGAAATACTTTAGTTTAACACTAGTGCCGGCATGTGTCACAACCACGTAATAGAGCCGAATAACAGAAGTGAGCACAAATATATGAAAAATACAAACATTGAATAATTGTATAATATTTGGTCTATATCGTGATAATGCAGTAATTCAACTAAAGGTACTCCAATTTAGACCTAAGAGCTAAATTTAAGGTATTTTCGAGTCGGCATTCAGAACTCCATAAATACTTTCTACCACAGGAAGTGTTGGCTCGAACGATGGGACCTCTCAAGATGCCTACAGGAAAACCCTAAGAATCTTAGCTTACAATGAGATTGAACGTGGGCCAAGGAGTCACTTAACACTGAAAGACTGCCAAGACTACCTTCGATAATAGGGCAACTCCCACACAACTCCTACAACCCTGGTGACCCCTCTCCTTCCTCTTCCTGCCTGGCATTGCTTATTAAAGTGGACATGGCTGGCATTTAACCCAGTACCCGCTACATAG